>JAMKCH010085638.1:0-46210 GCA_023653785.1 Ophioderma brevispina
GTGTTTAAATTGCAGTAGTTGTTCCATATTGCTTGTCATCTGTTCAGGAATGATATTTAAATCAGAATTCCGATTATTTATTTTTAAAGCCAAATGGTCGATTTTATGCTGATTAAATCTGAATTAAAATTGAAGGGCGTTTGTTTTCATTCATCACTTTGATTGTAACATAACATGCCAACTTACCTCCTTTGCCTTCCTGGAGTCCGTGACGTCAACACGTTCAAACAGTTGGTTTGCGTGTATATTTGGCACCGCTTTAAACGCACATGTGCGTAGGCCAGTGCCTGCTCTGAATCAACTTGCTCACGATTTATTGCTGCGACATCACTAACTCAAGGAAGGAAAGCCAATATTAGCTCCTTTGCATGGTTTTGGCCATTTGCGGGGAGGAGAGAGCGTTCGATGCGCGCAATAGAATGGGAGCAATTGCCATTACAGGTTGATACGGTTCAGATTGCTTCTCTGAACAAAACCATTAACCTTGCAAGAAGTAATGGCATTGTTATGCAACACTCCATTATTCCAATACAGTTAGCCGGCCTCTACCTGCAAAGGGCGAATTAGTACAGGATTTGATATTCTTGTGCAGAAAATGGATGCAAAAAAGGAAAAAAATTGTTGTGTTACTGAAAAATATAAAAATAAAATACTGCATCATTACACTGTGAAATTCAAATCTAATCACCGAAATTTTGGGTATTATTAAGCTTTTTTCAAGGTCATCTATAAGGGCAAGTAAAGAAATAAAACAAGTTGGATCATTCCCGCCCGCTCCGATTTTGGACGCCGCACCGATTTTTTTTGTGTTGTTTATTTTTAAAAATCAACAACGGCACCAAACAGAAGGCAAAAGGGGGAAACGAAGTCAACAAAAATATCGGAGATCTATTGAACTCTCATACCTATTTAAGAGTATCCTCATTTTTGTTTAGTAATTTCTTCAACCTTCTTGAATAGTCTACTATTTCCACAACGCAATAAATGGTGGGCATCTTAGATATGGCGGGCATCTTTGAAAAAAATTATATAATTAATAAGGGCACCTCCCTCACCAACTTTTTTCAAAATCGGACGATCAACTGATTGATTTCTTTACTGGCATAATGAACCATACATCAATCAAAGTCTAGAATTATAAAATGCACTTTTAACATAAGGCAAAAGACAGGAAATAAGGAAAGGGCACATAATGTAAAGTTTTAGCAAGAGTCGCATGTGTGATTGAAAATTTTGTCTTTTTTCTTTAGGACAAATAACTCGCTTTACGACATAGTAACAACCTACCCCAACAAAGTATTATCAGATGATACAGCCACGCTAGAGGAATGCGGACTCATACCTAATGCAGCGCTACTCCTTCGACCGAAGAAGAAGTGAACTTCCTCAAATGCAGAGGTCTATGGGACACATTAGCATTGTAGCTTATTTTCTCTGCTGGCAGGTTCTGAACCTGGCAACACTGTTTTGTAATATCTATGGGAAACACTGCTATGTATGAGCAGTTTTGCCGTGAAGGCACCCAATTGTGCTACTTTTTATATTTTACCACCGTATGCATTCTACCGTCCATTAGAATAACTTTAGCAGTCTTCCAACTTTTCTTTTTTTATGTAGGCTTCTTTTTGTTGTTTTTATTATTATGTTTTTGTATCCCTTACAGTGCCTTGGAAAAATATTAGTACACTATGGTGTTAACATTTAAGGGCAAGAGGAGAAAGTTTCTTGTGTTAAAATCTGATTTCTGATTGGCTGGAATTCATTTACATGGTTGAAAAAGTTAAAAGTTCAAAGTGCCCCAATGCAGGCAGTAGCTTAGAAATTAAGCTCACTGCTTGATGACTCATGTGCTGTGTTTTCATGTTGTTGTTTTTTTTTAAATTGGTTTCCCAGTTAAGGCCAACAAAAGGCCTACATGTCTTTTCACATTTCTTGTTAGTCCCCTGCCACTATACTCTGTCCAGCTCGAAGTACGAAGTAGCAACGCGAAGCACAATCGCACTGCAACTTAAAGAGACATGAGGAGATTTCCAGAAAGAAGCGCCCCCAATTTTTTTCGAACCCGGTTTTTTGCATATTTGGAATGCTTTTCCATGTATTAGATCAAACCTGAAGTGAATAAGCGAATACAGCAGTCATTTAACTGTATAATATAAACGATTTTAGAGTACTTTCTGGCAGTGCACGCAGAAGTCACGCACGGTGTCTATGGGGAAATTACGATATGTCAGGGCAAGTTCAATTCAAAACAAAGGTTGCTGTTTTCTTTTGTATTGGTTGTCCAATATAAAACCTTCGGAACGTTCTTGGTAGGTGGTCTACAATCGATCGTGTGCAATTTGAGAGAAATTCGTATCCTAAAAAAATCTCCTGTCACTTTAAAGGCGGCATTGGGTATACGCGCACGTCGTCACTTCATACTTCAGACAAGACAAAGTATAAAGGTGGGGACTATAGAAATAGTAGGGCTTCAGGCCGTCTGTGTGTCCATCCGTCCTTTTATCCGTCCGTTTATCCATCCGTCACGCTCATTAAAAAAACACTATATAACTTAGTGAACCATAAAAACAAAGGAGATGTGAATCATGAATGTGCCTTTAACATTAAAGCCACTCTCAGTGAATTTGCTAAAAAAATCAGGAAATCGAAAAAAAATCATCAAAAATCAGATTTTTGCATATTGTAACAAGTACAGGTCTCCTAACATACCCTGCAAATGATACGACCAGAAGCAACCTAATAGGGACAAAATCGGAAATGTTATTCATTACTGTCCATACGGACACTTACTACAACACGTAACTGAATGGAGATTCGTATCTTTGAACACTACTATTTTCTTCCTTTTCTGTCAATTCTTCAGTTGGAAAAATTAACTTATGAGAATTCTACAGATTTATCCTTCACTTTTAGGCTATTCCTGCAAATTTCTAATATTTTGACTCTTCGGATAAATCACTGATAGTGTCTTTAATACAATCCCTTAACAATGTCAATACCATTGGCAACAGGGTCTAGCGATTACGCAACATCTCTGCGAGTGGTGTTCAAATTGAAATGCTGTCACCATATTGTCTGTTTTGAGTCCTTTCAAATTTAACAAAGCCCCAAAGTGGTCACAGGTTATCCACTCGCTAACTCTAGATCAGTTACATCCCCTAATAGGTTCCCATTCAAGCCTGACTTTTGCCTTTTCTATCTTGCACGCTGCTTGAATGGCAAGTAACGGCAGATTATGGTTGATATTGATTGTCCTGGGGAGAGGGGAATCAACAGCATAAGTGCATGTAGAAATTGCAAAAGCCAAATGGCATAGTGGTGGGCCGGAAAAGAGCATGGGACTTTCTGTTGTGTACAACACAGAAATACTTAAGTCTTTCTTTTACATAATGATGGTCGAGGGACAGTATGATTTAAATACCGGTAAGCCATATCTAATGTGCAAAATAAAAAATGCTTTTGAGAAAAATGGGGGCACATTTTTTGGAGATGTCCTTGTGCATCTTTTAAATAGGAGCACAAAAATTCTGGTAACTGATTCAAGGGGTATGCAGATCTATCACAAGGGGGAAAATGAGAAATATCTATTACAGGAATATGACCTACAGGCCTGCAAAAGTCATTAAAGGCCATGGTCCGATCGCTAATACCTTGTCCCCAGAAACCTCAGATTTTACTGGAAGTTTGTCAAAATTTGTATAGGAGAAAGCTACTATTTTTCTCATTTACCCAGTGGCGTTAGCCAGAAGGGGCAGGGGGCACGTGCCACCCTGACCGAGATGTTTTCGTTGGTACATAACGGTCCGTAGGTACATTTGTCTAAAAGCTTGTAAGCTGTTTTTTTTTCGCGCGTGGTTGCATGATAGAGCTTCATGAATGAAATTGGTTATAATAACTGCTTATGGTCAATAATACTACCCTATTAGTATTTTGAAGTTTGATGCAAGAGCGGATAATGCATAGGGGCAATGAGAAAAATACGGCCTTTCATTGATACAAAATTGATACTTACTTTTAGGTAAATCAGTGAGGGTCCCAAAGAATTGTGGCTGCCAGCTGCAGCGGCAGGACCACTTAGCAATCAATTGCTGCATGTGGATGCGGTTTCATAAATTGTTAAGTTTTTTTTTAAATTAGCTTAAATTAAACAAAATTCGTCATAGGGTAACATGGATCCATCATATGTTGATGATTTCAAAGGTATGTTAAAGGTCAAAGGGTCATGTGAGGTCAAGTTGAAAAATGGGCTGAAATATATAAAATGACCATATTGAAAAGTGAAGTTTCAACTTGTGTCATATAGGTGCACCATGTGATTCCTCATATGTTGACGAGGTCAGAGGTCATGTCCAGGGTCAAAGGTCATGGGCGGCCCACAGCTTATATCTTGAAGATTAATGAGCGCGAAAGGCGAGAACACACACATTTGTTTTGTGTTTTTTTTTTTTTTTTTAATAAAGTAGACTTCCAAACGCCCTGAAAATTATTAGAGAAATTGGCAATTTTGCATTGTACATGTGATCTTAGAGACACTGGAAGCTTTCATGATTCAACAAAACCAAGCTTTACATAACACTGACAGTGACTGACAGCAGTGACCACTGACCAGTGTGTGTGAAGAAAACATTCACAACACATGATTCCCAATACTGATGATTAAAGGTGCATTCGTGATTTCAGCACCTTCTTTTTATCATGGCTCATTAGATATCTTTGAGAAATCTTATCTCAACAATTTGAGTTGATCCCGATCTTGCGGTTTGTGTATGAGCAATCTGCTCGTGTTCCCAGCCCATAGGGCTACTTGCTGTAATTTCTGTCCGTTTACAGACAGAAATACAAAATTGTGCATCCTCTTACAGCTTGCGACCGATTGGCACGTACGTTTGGCACATGTGGATTACTAGGCTAACGGTTCAGATGATATAAAAATCTCAAAATTTTTTAGGTAAACGGGGGACGAGGGGCTGTGGATTCACGAAAGGCCCCCTTTAATATTTCTTAAGCAAAATTTAGGAGTTTCTTGGCCTATTAATGTAATTTATAGAGCCTTTGCCATCGCGGTGAAGAATTGCCGTTTGCCGTTGCTTAACGCCTTACTAGTTTTTTATGGCTTTGCTTATGCTCTGAAAATTACAGTTTTGCAAGCTGTGATCTTTTGGATGAAACTCATGGAAAAGGGATTTTGAAATGGTAGGTTAAGATGTCATTTGTGGAAGGTGTTTTGTTGCGGGAGGGAATCTGATTTTCCGTGTATAAAATTCGCATGTGTGTACGATTACTAGTCATTTGGAAGATTCGAGAGGGCAGTTGTTATCGATTTCAGTACCTGGGTTACGTGGGAGCGGTGGGTGGATTTGCGGGCTATTGTGTACTTGCGCCCGTCCCGAGGATGTTGTTGTGTTCGGAATGTGCCCGTATGATGCGTCTGTAAGATCTACCTACAACCCCGGCCTTGGCTCTGATTCTCTGCCTGCACCATTCAACTTACTCACTGTTGTTCCAATAAAAGTCTGCCTCTGTCGAGCCAAAAATTGCTGGTGTTATATTATTTATATCAGTCAATATATATAGTCACTTTTTGGACATTAATTTCTGTTTAGAGAAGCCCTCAAAATGATCCAGTTTTGATCCAGGGAAAGATTCCCAACGATTTGATAAAACGTCAGGCATCATAGAGATAGTGCTAATTAATTAAATATCATGAAACTCATCACTGTTTACACCAGGGGATATCATGTTTACACGCATTGGGATTTCCCAGGATTTCCCTTGAGGATATACGTGACGTTGACACGCAGCTAGTGTTCCCCGTGTTGGCCTATGATCACCAAACAGCGTAGTGCCAGCATTTTGGACAGTTGTTGAAAAAGAGTAATCCCGACATAATTTTTATTGAGAGACAAATAATTCAATCGTATTTAATCTAAATAAGTAATTATTCCATTGTATTTGTGCGAGATTAAAACTTTATAGACTTGGGTTAAGCGAGCAATTATGAATTAATTTCAGCAAGTGCGATTAGCCTACCTATCAAAAAGCTCTGAAATTTTACACCAAATTTTGAAATCACATTTGAAAGAATAGAGCAGGTTCAATCTTCACTAGCGTACGGGACAGGACAGCTAGGAATGCATCCACTTGCACATTTCCACAAAGCTGAAGGTGGATGTTCGTTCGATATTGCTTCCCCAGGCCAACTCCGACCTCCCCAGGTCAACGATCTTGGCCCGCCACCATTATTTCGCAGTCTAAAAGTTTTGTGACAAAGTTTGATTTGATGCGGGTTACCGTACAGTTCTCTCTCAGACTCAGCCAGAACCCCTTATGATCCCTTCAATTCCAGTGAATAAAAAATACAATCGACAGAAATAAATTATTCATTATTTCTGTTGTATTTTTCTAGTAATCGCTTCAAAAAATATTAAAAAATTACATCAGTTCATATGGCCGGGAGGCGACCATGCAACGTGACATTACCTCGCCCAATGTATTAAATGGATCAAAACCAAACAAACAAAGTTAACCATAGCTTCCATTATATGTTAATTGCAAGTAACAAAAATAAAAAACGGTAAATTAAGGCGACTCAGAGATTTCCGGAGGAGGGCGCCCTCAATTTCCAAAAAAATCGTGGTTTTTGAATCTACATAATGCTTGTCCTTATACTAATACTTGGTGTTTTGTGTTTTGGTGTGTGTAAAATTGCTAAGCTTATCGAAGTTCTCATATAGAAAATCACAACTTTGTTTTAAAATCCGGATCCGGAATTTTGTTATACACAGTATCCTATGGGACCCAGTAATATAAACTAAATGTTTACTGCAATCAAAACGAAAATCCGATTTCATCTTCAAATTTCGGAATTGTGCATTTAGGTTACTATCTTTGTTCTAGTTGACTCTATTTCATTTTACACAAAAAAATAATATTTCGAAAGCTTGAGTCAGACTTTACGTCAGAATTATTTTAAAAAATCATTCGAAATGACCGAGAAGAATGGAAAACAGAGATTTGAAATCGAAATAAAGTCAGGTGTTTTTATGCTAAAAATACGTCGTTTTAGCTTGAAAAAGCTGTGCACAAAAGGCCGACGCCGAACCCCGACCGGTGGTATTTGACACAAAACAATGTTTTAGAACAGTTTAGAATATTTCACCGGTTATTGACAAATTTGTGATCAGAAGTACAGGTGGGTGACGGGATTACCTGTGGTCATGAGATGAAAAAGTCATGAAAAGATCAGTAGTTGAAGCTTTTACGACGGCTGGGGGATTCCCGACAATTTTAATCATCAGTGAAATTGGAACCCAAACGCGACATTTTGGGAATTCATTTATCATATTATTTTCGCACCTTAATTTGGAGAAAAAAACGCTCGTACTTCAATTTATTATCCTTTTATTTTCTTCGCTCTCATTTTAATTTTTTCTTCTCCCCCCTCATTTCCCGCGAGGATGCAAGATTTCCGGGAAGGAGTCCCAAATTCCCCACTTTTTCCGCATGGCCGCCGACCGGCCACCTGCTCGCAAGTGTTTTGCTACACGTTTATATAGGCATTACTTCAGTTCTGTATTGGTCAGTGATGATTCCGTAGTCATTTTTCTTTTGTGGCATCGGGTACGCACGATTATAATTTATAGGCGTAAATGAGCAAGATACTCTTTCATCTTTGGATTTTTAATAAATAATAAACAACGAAACATTGCTACTGTGAAGATAGGGTTTTTTTCTTACTATGCATGGCAAATTATGATGTGTAGACATCAGAAAAGTGATAGTGATGACAAGCATATGAAGATGCAAAACACAATTGTTTTGAGTACAACCTCATCGGGAAATATCTTATTCAGCCTTAGTACGTTCCGTAAGGGGCTACGATGATTGAACTTAGTACAAAGGAGGGGGCCGGGTGGGATGACATGTTAGTGATATCTTGCGACCGTGGGACCCCTCATATGACCTTTGAACGCCTGGCAGTCAAAATGTTGACCCGTTCCCGCAAGCTTGTGTACAAGGTATCTGGAGTTCCATAAGGCGTATAATGATGTAACTTGTCGGAAGGAAGTGGATTAAAGAGTTTACCACCTGAGTAGACGTTGGGGTATTCGGGCGAATACATATGCCAAATGAGCTAATTAAGATGCAAAAATCTGCATAAAATCACTATTATTTTTGTGAAAACAGGTTCATTCGATATGCAATATTTTCACGCATGCAAAACCATTATGATCGCTCTTTGCCATTTCAAAATTTGTGATACATGCGGCTTAGGAATGCCAAATGAGCTAATAATATGCATAATTGCTGAATCGCTTGCTTTAAACAATACCATAGGAATGCCAGAATTCATTTACTACGGGAAAAAACGACAATGCCATACATCTTGTGTGTGCATCATAGGGAGGGGGAAGGCCTGAGGTGTTAGGAGGAGGCAGTTCTGGGGTGTGGGGGAGGAGAAAGGGTGGGTTGTTGGATGGGGAGGGGAAATGAAGGTGGGGTGTTTGGAGGAAGGTTGGGGGGGTGTGGGGAGAGGTTGAGGTGTTGGAGGTGGAGTTGCGGTCGAGAGTGGTAGGTGAGGGTGGTCAGGTGGGTGCATCGGGGCGGGAAAGGGTAAGTGCATTGGGGCAGGGGGTATAAGGTGATCTTGTGACTGTCACCTTGGGCCTTTCTTGGGGGGGTCAAGGTGCCTTCAGGCAGAGCGGGTCGTGCATCAGGTAGGCGGATGGGGGGTGGGTAGATAGTTGGGAGGGGGCATCGGGGGGGAGGGGGGTGGTTGGTTTGTAGGTGATCTCTTTGTGACCGTCACTTTGTGCCATTCATTGGGGAGGGATTGGGTGCATCAGGGAAGGCGCGGGTCGGTGCGGTCGGTGCATCAGGTGGTAGGGGATGGGAGGGTGATTTGAATGACTCATGTGACCTTGGTGAAACCATGTGACCGTGGTGACCTATTGTGACTTGGTGACCACCATGTGACTTGGGACCCATGTGACCTGTGCCCTGGGTGAACCCAGGTGCATGGGTTGTTGACACCCATGTGACTCGGTGACCCCATGTGAACTCGGTTGACCCCAAGTGACCTAGGTGACCCCAGTGCCCCTCGGGATCCCAGGTGACTTCGGTGACCTCATATGACTTCGGGGACCTATGTGACCTCGGTGACCCCATGGACTTGGTGCCCCAGTGACCTTCAGTGACCCCATGTGGACCTCAGGGACCCATGAACCTTCAGGGGGACCCCATTTGGAGAAGGCTGGGGTGTTAGGGAGGAGGAAGGGTGAGGTGTTGGGGAAGGAAAGGGTGGGTGTTGGGGAGGGGGGAAGGGTGGGGGATGGGGAAGTGAAGGGTGGGGTGTTTTTTTAAGGAGGGCGATAAAAAGGGTGGGGTTTTGGGGGGAAGGTTAGGGTTGTTGGGAGGTGGTGGAGTGCGTCGGGGAGAGGTCGGGGGTGCGTCGTGTGAGTGAGAGATCAAGGTGGGTTTTGCATCGGGGAGGGGGCAGGGTAAGGTGCAGTGGGGAGGGGACGGGGTGAGGGGATCTTTGTGGCTTCATGTGGACCTTGGTGACCTCATGTCACCTTTGTGCCATTCATGGGGAGGGGTCGGGTTGCCTCAGGCAGGAGCGGGGAGGGAGGGACGCTATTTTTATGAGGCAAGCAAAATTAGCTTTTAAAATAAAGCTATTTAATAGGCCACTGCATCTGATTGCTCTGGTTAAGTGTTGCCACCCAAAATATATTTGTAACTTTGATGAAGGTTCAACCCAAGTATATTATGCATGTATTATTTTCAAAGTAAAGAGAAATGAAAAAAAAATAATACTTATGCCTATAAAGTTATTAATTGAAACTAAATTAACCCTCTTGTACAAATTCCGTCCAACTATTTGTAAATAAATTTTGTTTTAATTAAGTAAAAGATAGCAATAGCCGAATTGTTCAATCAGAGAGAAATGATGTGAAGTGTGATATTCTATGGCGTTCATATTAGCTATTCTATTTGAAATCCCTCCACCTTCTGTGGAAGGCCCCTTGATTTAAGTTTTCCATTTGGAGTGTAGATTCTAAATGAGAGAGCCCATTGGATAACCACATTGAAAATACACATACCTCTCTGTGGTAGAGTTGGGTATAGTCTTCCACAGGGGGAGGGTGGGATTGCAAATAGAATCGCCCATTGGTAACTACATGAAAAATACACACTTCCTCTGGGGAGTATTCCACAGGGGGTAGTATGATTTCAAATAGAAATAGCCTTACTGGATAAACCACATTTGAAATATATTACACTCCCCTCAGTGGAAGAGTTTGGTAAAGTCTCCATAGTGGGAGGTTGGATATCCAATAGAGAGCCCATTGGTAACTACAGTAAACTCCCACACTCCCTGTGGGAAGGCCAGTAGTGGCGCGCCAGACCTCTTTTTCTGGGGAGGGGGAAAACCAGGGGGAGGAAAAAGTGAAATTTTTGGGGGAACAAAAGTGAAATTCGGGGGGGGGGGGAAAATCGCTTGATTTCTCCCAAAATTGGTGATTTTGGGCCACAATCGCCAAAAATCCCCCCCCCCCCAACCCCACCACCCTGGCGCCCATTGGTCATTGAAATTTCGCAACTGTTATTCTCATTGTAGAGGTATGGTAAATGTAGCACAAAAACATGCAGTGCATGTACAACCTTGTATTCCCTGACCATATGTTCTTCCTTCATTTGTGCAGTACCGTGTGTCCCTCAAGGATTCATCAAAGGTCCACTCTCCATGCGCGGATGTAGATTTGGGAACTGTTTTGTATTTCATTACCTGTAATTTGGTAAAATAAACACAAGGGCAGTACTGCACTCAGACCTTTTTGGATTATTTAGATGATATACTCTATACAGTGTAGTTTTGCAAACTTCGTTAATGAGCATGATCGCACAAATAACAAATCAAAAATATGTGCATATTCACCATGGTAATGAGCTCATTTGCATGTTTTTCAATTTTGATTCAGTGAGACTGGAAAGTCTTGTGCTCCGGTGAACTTGTTGAAAAATGAAGGGCATGTCCCCCACTAACAAACTATGATGATATAAACCCAAAAAGTTGTACTTTTGTACTCCAAATGTAATTGACCTGCCAGACAAAAAAACATCCTGGTCAAGAAAAGTGTCAAATCTCGGAATTCAACATTGCTTATACTTCATATGAATTGTGTTGTTAATGGTTCCCTACAAGCTTATATTCCAGCAATGAGAAAAATCTTGAGACTTCTTGACGAATTCCCCAAGAATTTCTAGTCCATAGGTTTGCTGGGAACCAGTGAAATTGCAATGCATTATGGTGAATGAAGGTGTGAATTTTGCTCTTTGCATGGTTTTCACCATTTGCGTGGAGAATCTCGAATTGGAAACGATATGAATAGGAGCATTTCCAAAAGTTCAGTATGAGGTTTTTTGATTCGCGTCTACACAAAACCAATGAGCTTGCAAGAGGTGAAATCATGGTTTTTTATTTATAAAACACCCTATGGATCATACCGATACCAGTTCAAGGCTCTACGTGCAAATGGAAAACTCTGCAAAATAATAATAATAATAGCAGAGATTTATTATAGGACGCCTATGCATGGCCTAAGCGCTTTCAAAATGGCCGCTGATCACTGTGGCCAACCATACCATAACAATTTAGCATAATTCAGGGCAATTGCAGCAGATCGGGGGGATCAGGCTTTCCCCTTATCGCAAACATACATCGAGAGATAACCATCGCAGCAGGGATCAGCTTTCCAAATATCCATGGGTAAATACGAGACATAGCGGTTAATTTCTTGTCCAGGGAGATTACAAGAATAGCTGAATCTCACAGGGCCTGAACGCACGCCTATATAAGCCTGGATGAGCAAAAGGAATGGAGTGGACTTTTGGAAAGTTGTGCAAATAAAATTGCTTGTAGATTATGTCTTGTCGGAAGAACCCCCTTCCTTTTTTCACTGTTCCTACTTTTTCCAAATTCTTTTTGCCCCCGGTCCACCCTCATGTGCTTCTCTTTTCTTTTCTTTTTCTTATTCATCTCTTCTACCCCCTCTTTTATATGCACTCTCCGGCACGCCTTCCCCTCGTCTTCTTTCGACTTATACCACCCCCTCTGCAACGCCCCCTTGTATCCTCTCCCCCTGTCCCGCACACCGTTTCTTTTTTCTCCGTCACTTCTTTTATTTTTTCCTCCTCGCATTTTGCTTCCCCTCCCTGCTCTTTCAGCACGTTCATGGTAGGCAGCATCAAGCTTCATTGTTACTAGTATGAGACCAGCCCGTGTGGGGTTCCTCGATTCTCGGCGCGGCCCACGAACGAAAGTGTAGCACGGGGAGGGCAGTCGGGGTGGAGGGGAAAAAGGGGGGACAAAAAAGACCGAGCGAGCAGGAGCGGGGGCGACCAAGGAAGGAGGAATCCCACAATAAGGGGGAAAGGAAGTAGTATCATAACACAATTGTTTACTTTGAGCGTATATTGCGTTTAATATGTTTACCCAAGTATAAAAAGCACCAAGCCTGTTAAAATTCACCAAGTTTTAAGTAAATACAAAGGTGATTAAAATACACACAAAAATTTACGAAAGAGTACCAGGGTATATTATTCTTAAAAATAACAAAATATTAAAACACTGGTGTTGAAAAGTTGGTGTTGTTCTCCAGAGCAAGGGGTGTTATAGTAACACAGTTTTATTGCAGTGTACCTACAAATTCCATCCAGATGCTACTGGACAAATTATTTTATGGTCTTTGAAAGTTAGCACACAGGAAAGTTTGTAATTAAGGAAAGGAGTAGTAAAGTATTAACACTTGTATTGACAGGAATAAATAAAAATGCAAAGACACATAGCTTTTTCTGAGAATGAAAGGGTTATAGATTATGTTTTGTGTCGTACATTCTACGAAATCCCAGTAGTTTGACACCCTGGTAAGACATGGACCAACTAGTATCCATTTAAAGTAAGTTTCATCTGTGAAAATTTTGTAAAGAAGTGATTTCAACTTGATTGTGGTAGGTATGGGGTCAACATTTACCAAAAAAAAGTGAGCTTATCGTAGGGGGGGGGAGGAAATTGGTTTTTCGGGAGTCCAAAGGTCAAAACAGGGGTCAAAATTTGAAATTGATCCATCTTCCAACTGTCTGAAAAAGTATACAGTTAATAGTTTAATCATAAGGGTTCAAAAACCTTCCCCCTTGCCCTAATCTGATTTTGCCGGGGACTGCTACCTGCCGTCTTTCAACTGCCACCTCCCAATCTGTGCTCTTGCGGTTTTATCTGCACACGCCTTTTTCGGTCGCTCCGAGCCTCCCCGCCACCGTCAGGAGCCCTTCTTCTTGCCTTTTCCGAGTATCTCGGCCCAGGGACGTAGCTCCTTTTGTAGTTGCGCGCTATTCATTCCCCCCCGCTTGCTCGGGAACAGACTTGGTCCCTCCCTTTCCCACAGGGGGCAACTCTCTGAGGGCGGGGAAGTTTTGGGGGAGGGTGCGAGGCGGTCGGTTGGGAGTTAGTGGAGCTAAGACGGAGGTTGCGGATTATAGGGGGATTGTGGGGAGAGTGAGAAGGGGGGGTGTGTTGATTTGAGTGGATGAGATTGTATGGAGGGATGGTTTAGCTGTTATTGGTTATGAGAGGGGGAGCCGTAGTTATTTTGGATGATATATAAGTTTGGAGGGTTTGTATTATTTTTTATAGGTTGATATTATTATATTTATTGATTATTTTAATTTTTATTGTTTTTATTATTTTTACACCAAGATATAAAATAGCCATCCAAGCATGTTAAATTCACCAAAGTTTTAAAGTAAGAAAAGGTTCTTAAAATAACCACAAAAAATACTAAAGAGTACCGCGGTGATTATTAAAAAATAAACAAGAATTTAACACTGGTGACAAATTGTTGGTGTAGGTCTCCAGAGCAAGGGGTGTTATAGTAACACATTTTATTTGCAGTGTACCTACAAATTCCATCCAGGATGCTAATGACAATTATGTATTGGTCTTTGAAGTTAGCACAAAGGAAATTTGTAATTAAGAAAGGAGTAAATATTAACACTTGTATTGACAGGAATAAATAAAATGCAAAGACCCAGATTTTCTGAGAATGAAAGTGTATAGATATGTTTTGTTGCGTACATTCTACGAACTCCCAGTAGTTTGACACTCTTGGTACAGTTACATTGACAAAGTAGTATCCTAAAGTAAGTTTCATTCTGTTAAAATTTTTTAAAGAAGCTGATTCAACTGATTTTGGTAGGTAATGGGTGTCAACATTTACCAAAAAAAAAGTGAGTTATGTTAGGGGGTGGGGAAATTGGTTTTCGGGAGTCAAAGGTCAAAAACCAAGGCGGTCAAATTTTGAAATGATCCAATCAGTGTTGAAAAGTATACCAATTATAGTTTATCATAAGGATTCAAAAAGGTATAGTTGTACTATCTGCGGCCGAAGTTTTGGAGTTATAGGCTAAACACCGCCCCCCCCCAGCCCCTCAATAAAAAGATCATTTTAAGTGTACAGGGGTCAAATTTAAAAATACTTGATTTGACAAAAAAGGGTGCAAGTATTAGATGAGCTCATAGGATATAAAATAAGGATATAGTTTTGAGTGTCTTAAATGACTGACTAAGAAGTAGGGGGAAACAAGGTCAAGCCCCATTGAATGTTGACCTTTGGTGCCCCCTACATTGGGAAATAAGACATTAAGACCAATCAAAACTATTCCTCATTTCAACCTTGAATACAAGTGGCCCCCGGGGTTAAAAGCCCATATTGTACAGTACACACTATACCTTTTTGGAATCCTTATGATTAAAACTATTACTTGGATACTTTTAAACCTGATGAGATCAATTTCAAAATTGGACCCCTGTTATGACCTTTGACGCCCGAAAAAACCAATTCCCCCCCCTACGAGAACTCGCTTTTTTTTGTAAATGTTAATCAAAATGAATCATAGCTATTACAAATTACTAGCCTGACAGAGAATTAATGCTTGAAGTTTGTTTTGAACAGAATCGTATGATGGACAAATGTGGTAGGTGGCTGTGTGGCATAAGAATTGCAGAAAATATTTGCAGCAGAATTATTGCAATGAGCTACCCATTATGTATACCCATCCCCGACAACAAAGTTCAGCAAGTTGTACAGTAGATGAATAAACTTTAACTTCCCTTGTGTTCTGTATGGATATCATAAATTAATTGACCTGGAGACATCAAAGAAAACAGGATACTTTTAAAGGGACCAACAGGACATTACAGGGAAATAAATCCTTAAAATAGCTGAAATGGGTAGATTGGAACCTGTGGAAATAAACAGCAGGGGCAGGGCCCTGGCCCCTCCTGCCACCACCCCCATGAACGACTCTGTTTGTAACAGTGTCTATGGAAGAGAAAAATTTTGCCCCATCAGAAAATAACAAGGGTTTTGACGTTCCCTGTCCCCCCCACCCCCCCCCCCCCCCTGCCCCATTTGCAAAGGTCTGGTTGTTGCCAATGATTATGTATTGCATGGAGCACTACTAAAAAACATTAAGGATGTATAATAGCCAACTGGAAGGTTCCTATTTTAAGTCAATTGGTTAATTTTTTTTTGTTTTTTCCCCAAGCCTTTTCCCTTCATTTTTCATCAAAATAATTAAAATATCTGGTTTTTGTGTCGCCTGCCTTAAAGGGCAGGAAGGAAGCCACCTGGGATCACCTGTCCACTGTTATTGTCTGTTATTGTCTTGTTGTTGTTGATGTTGTTGTCGTCGATAAAAGGTTACCATTTGCATGTAATATCCCTCCGCTTTGACGAATGGATTTAAACCAAACTGGGTCACGGGTGCACTGCATCCCCATTTGTTGATGGAGGTCAAAGGTCATGTGAGGGTCAAGTGTAAGATAGACTGAAAAATGTAAAATTGACTTCAAGTGAAAAGTTGAAGTTCATTGGAACCAAACTTGAGTCATAGGTGCAACATGGGGTCCCTTCAGTTGCTGATGAGGTCAAAGGTCAATATCAAGGTCAAAGGTCATGTGAAGCTAGGCTGAAAATGTAAAAAATTACCTCATTATGCAAAGTTGGAAGTTCAATTGGAAACCAAACTGTTTATGGAGTTTTAAAGGTAAACCCTCATTTGTTTATGAGGTTCAAGGTCGCATATCAAGGTCAAAGGTCATGTGACGGCCTATCATTCACAAAAACGCGAATGCAGTCGACACAAAGCTGTACGAGGCATGAGTAATTTTTTTTTAAAGTGTTAAGTTCACATTGGCAATAATAACCTAAAAAAGAAGACATGACCAGTCCTGAAGTTTACAGGGAATTGACAGCAACTCTGATGTGTATTGGTCTTCATTTTAGTTGTGCAACCTAAGCCATTGGATTGCATGAAATCAACCCGGAGTGGTTTTTTGTTAAAATTGATTTCCATAAAAGAAACTATTTAGGCTTATTAATTTTCCCAGGATTATCACATTAAAATTACATACAAACATTCAAAAAAAAAACAATTTTGACTAAACTTACGTCAGGGTGCCCTATATGCAAATTTGCTGTGCCTTTTTAAAAAGTGCTTTCTTGATCCCACAGCTCGTTTCTTTCGCCTCAACCTAAAATGACTTTTGTATTTAACTCATCTGAACCGTTGGTCGTAGTATTAGCCTGGGAGCTATAGCACCATTTTAACACATCTCAAGTATAAAGGTTTGGAGTGATTTTAATCATATTGAGTGCTATTAGCATATCTGTCTACATATTTAAATATGTAGACCGCCTGACAGGAACCCCTGAAGGCATGATTCTTTAACGGTGCAACGAGAGATTTTTGAGCATCCAGATATTGTGTCCCCAAATAGTAATTTCATATAGATTTAGACCTCAATAGATCTCTATACCTTGTGTATTTGGCTACAGAAATGTCTTAAAAAGAGAGAGAAAAAAAGTGATTTTGAACTTGCTTATATTTTCAAGATATAAAACATAGGCTGATTTTGTATTTGCTCCTATACGCAATTAGAAATTTTCACAATTTTTGTACCAAAGAAACATTTCTCAGCTTAAATATCCTTGCAGATGGGGATAGTTTGATGGAATGCGTTTACATCAGGGCAAAAACAGAATTTTCACACATTTTTTAGGGATTCCGTTACTCTTTGTAAATCTCTCGTTGCACCTTTAAGTGGTTGCAATTGGTACCTTAAGGAGAGAGCCAAGACAAAATTGTACAATGGGTAAAGTTTTTTAATCGACCAATCGTGTTGAAAGTATACTAGAGCGGAGCACGACCTGGGTCCAAACATCATCATTCATGGTCCCCACTTCATCTAAGATTTGGTACCTTTGGTAGTTAGTATTGACCCTCTTTGTCATGCAAGTAGTTAGTGGGTCTCAAATTGTGGTGTCACTTTTTTCATAGGTGGCCAATTAAGTTTAAAGGTCAAACTTTTAAAATAACTCCAATCAATGTTTGAAATGTATGCGTAAGTGGGTTCGTCTAGTCATAAGGATTCCAAAAATGTCATAGTTTGTACCATCTATAAACCATTGGGTGTTGAGTAATTGGGTGAAATGGGCTCAAAATGTGTAAAAAGGTCAATTCCATTTGTACAGGGTCACCATCAGAAATTGCTCCAATTTTGGTAAAAAACGAAACATTATTGTTCTCAGCTTATGTGTCAAAATAAGAAGTTTGTAAGTCATCTGCAATGCATATTTATGTGACAAAATAGGTCATGGGGCAACATAATCCAATGGTATTGACCACCTTCCTTTGGACCTTTATCTCGTAAGTAAACATTTAACATAACCAACACTATACTTTTTGGGAGCCCTCTTTCCTCAATTTGCAAGTATTTAAAATATAACGAGTAACTTCAGTGTTGGATTGACCCTGTACAAGTTTGAGATTGACCTTTTTAATATAACGTTTTGGTCGTTTTTACTATACTTCCAGAACCAATACTCGTTAATTGGTGTGCAACTATATATTTTTGGAATCCGTTATGGCTAGACGGACATATGGAAAATGTTTCAATATGTTTTTGGAGCAAGTTAAAAGTTTACCCCGTGTAACCTTAAATTGGCCCCTATTGGTTCCAATTTTGAGACACTAACTACCTTTCTTTTGATAAAGCGAGTCCATAGCTACCATTTTTTAAGAGTGTAAGACTGGGGGCTGTGTTTGTTATTCCATTTGAATCTTTTCAGGTCTATTTCAAATATTGTTCATGAAAATTAAGAAATTTTGAAAAAAAAAAGAAAAACTTTTGATCTGTGGGCGATGATACAACGTCTCGTGGGACGCCAAGAAGTAACCCTTTTACACAATAAAAACACTGGGTTCATTTACCAGGTTAAGTAGTCAACCAATTAAGTGGTCAAATTTGACCCCTTTTTTGGTATATATAGTTGACTACACCCAGTAATGGTTTTTTTGGGACATAAACAATCTTGAACCAATCAATTTGACAAAAAACATAATAAAGCACGTTACGGTTTTTCAGATTTTTGTGCAGAAAAAACCAGAGGTCATTTTGGGGACAAATTTTGCAAATTTGTCACCCAAAAAACCTTTATTTTTGGACATTTTTGTTGCCTGTCTCTCACCCAAAAGACCCCCCTATTTTTTTAGAGTCCTCTCTCCCCTCACACCGAATGCCCGTGGTTTTCGAAGCGCCAGCCTTACACCGATATCTCCATTTTAATTCATATGTGACACCCCACCCCGCCCCCCCCCCCCGTTATAATGACAGCTAGACAGCTGCAACAATAACAACATGACACAAACATAAACATAAAAAGTAGAGACTTGTAAACATATTTATTCTTAAAGGTGCAACGAGAGATTTTCAAATATACTTATAAAAAAATTTCTGAAATTTGGGGCACTGGTGTAAGCATTGTATCAAAAATATCCCCATATGACAGGATTAACCTGAGATGGTTTAGGTTCAAAATTTGTGAAATTGCTACATGTAATTTCCTATAGGAGCAAATACAACATTCGGCCTATTTTTTCTATTTCAAATTTAAACATATACCAATCGCCTTTGTTTCATTTTACAAATTAATTTTCTGTAACAAATAAAATGTAGGGAATCTATTGGTGTCTAATCTATTATGAATCACACATATCACCGAAACCTGTACCATGTAGTATAAAATTACACCATGAAGGTTTAAAGAGTATTTTACAACCAAATGCCTGCCAGTATTTGATTTTAAATAAACACTGAGATTTAGTTGTGTTTCCTACCAACTCATTTCATTGTATTGACTTTATTTTGGTACCATCCATAAATATTCCAGATGTATATAACATGGCCTGTCCATTTTTGACATTAGGTTTGATTTGATAGTATTGTATGGATCTAAAACTTGCGACTACTAAGCTTATTTTGAAATATATTGGTCAAAATGACAGAATAACCTGGACAACAATGGGCCGAGATATTAACTTATTTTGTAGTCGATGTGAGGGATCGTCGACACCCTCCGGCATCGTCATAAAATACTTTGTTCCAGAATATTTCATTCATTTCCCCTATTTTATGGTTGGTATGAATGGTAATGCAATAACATCACATAATGGCACAAAGGCATGGCACGATGTGTTTATAGTTTTTTGTGGTCGTTCGCAGAGTCACATAGGGATTGCGTGTGTGTGTGGTCTTTGTGTGGTGTGGGTGTGTGGTGTTTGGAATTAAAATTTGCTACAAATGGGTGTTATTTATAATTATGTTAAATTATGGGCGTAAATCGTGGGGTACCCCCACACCCACAAGTCGAGCTCCCAAATATGGGCATTTTAACCCCGGGGGCCCACTTGTAATTCAAAGGTGGATATGATCCGTGAACAAGAAAACCGTAAAAGGGTGCTTTTTTCCAACAATCGATGTACGCGCGTTACATCGTTTAGGGTGTCCCAAAACAGCCAAAGATTTGAAAAAATGGTATGTTTTTTTTCTACCCTGAAATTGTCATCTTATTCTCATTAAACCGGGATCAAAATCATCCAAATATTTGTAATTCTGAACTTACAAAAGCCAAGATAATAAGGGTATATTTTATCATTCCTGCACTGCGTACTTTGTTGAGGGTACATAAACAATAAAATTACGTGGTAAGGGAGTTAAGTTTTAGCTTGTTTTTTAGTCGTGAAAATACGTGTTTAGGTGCATTTTGGAAGCATGTCACCGCATCATATCCACTTTTGATACACGTGGCCCCCGGGGATTTTGGCAAGAGGGGACATAACATTTTAGAGATATTTAGTTCAGACGAAACGTTTTGAAGAAAAATGAAGCTTTACAGAAGGCACAACATCAAATGTTTGAGTGAAAACCTCTACCAATACAAATCCTTGCGCAGAATATCACTTCCTATTTTCGAACGGAGTTTCATAAGCAACTCGTACTATACTTCAGCTGTAATACCTCTCATGAAAGTAGTCATTCAAATGAAAGACTTGTACGAAAAGGAAGCTTTTACCATTCGTCAAAACATCAAATCTATAACTAAGTGGAAACCTATACAAACAAAATTTTTCGCAAAATATACCCCCCGCCATATATGCCTGATATGTCGCGAAACGGATTTCTGAGAACTCATTAACGTAGTTTGGCACGTCTTTGAACAAGGAGGGGGTATATTGTTCTTCTTTCCACAAGGACCACAATGCATTTCTTCCAGTACAATTTTTCACTGCCTGTTTTGTCACAAAAGTACCTAATATGACATATTTCATCTCATTCTTGCAATTTTTAAATTTCCATTTTTTTTTTTTTTTTTTTTTTTTTTTTTTTAAATTTAAATTGATTGTGATGTAATTGCAAGTACTTTTTTGTCACTCTAAACTCATGTGTTAGTTATTCCATTAGCCGAGCAATTTTCGTAGCCTGAAAGGGGAACAAACAAGAACTTTCTTTCTGCACCTCAGTATACTATGGCCGACCACAAAAATGCATGATACATTTCTGGACTGGGTAGCTATAGCCATGTAGGGGGTAACCAAGGTTACACTAGGGTAAATAATTTTAAATTGCTTCAATCATGTTGAAAAGTATACCAACAATTTTTTGTCTGATCATAATGTTCCCAAAGGTATAGTTTGTACATGTAACTACTCCACATCCTAAGTTTTGGATTAAGGCTAAAAATGGCAAAAATCAATAAAAAGGGGGGTCATTTTCAATTGTACAGATGTCAAATTTCAAAGTTGCTCTGATTTGGATAAATATATCTAACATTAAAATTGATGGATCTCCTAGGAGTAAAATAAAGGAATAGTTTTGACTGTCTAAAATGCTAGTTACACTGTAAGCATTTGGGACCTCAAAACTATTCCTTATTTGATCCTATTACCTCCAACAAAACTTGCACCATTTTGCATCCAAATCCGGAGCAAATTTAAAATTTGACCCCTGTTCAACTGAAATTTAACCTTTGGACCTGTTTTTGCTGTTTTTAACCTTAACTCCAAAAAAAAAACTTTGGGTTGTAGATAGTACAAACTATACCTTTTTGGAATCCTCATGGTTGGACAAATGATGTGGCATACTTTTCAACATGACCGGGTCATTTTAAAATGTTGACCCCTGTGTAATCCTTAATTGTTCCCTTCCTGGTTATAGCTACCATTCCAGAAATGCTACCATGCATTTTTGTGTAGAGGATAGTGTACGGAGGCTGAATAATAAGTATCATTTTCAGGATACCAATTTGGCTAAAATTTTCTGATGGCTTATAAGGACTATGTCAACCAGTGCAAAAGTTGTACTAGAAGAAATACATTGTGGTAAGAACACTGTACCTCCTCTTTCTTTGAACTGCATCCAGATGAGCCAGCGAGGTAAGGTGGGCGTTGTTCCAATCAAAGCACTGTCCATTCAATTAGCAATTAGCTTAGACCCTCGGTTTTTAATTAATATTTGTGAAGGTATTTGTGTCGGGAAAAAATCGTGAAAGAAAAGTTGGTATTCATCTAATTACCCAACAAGATTTTAAAGGTGCATGCTGAAGTTTTTCTTCACACCCAATTCTATTCAATTTCTGCGATTCTTGGCCTTCAATCGGCAAGGAATTGGAACCAGCCGAATATTCGTAATGAGCATAAACTTTTTCAGGAATGTTCCATTAATAAGATGGGTGTGTAAAACGTTGCATCGCTCTTTGGCAGTAAAAGACATTGATCGATACCATGCCGAACAATGCTTGTAATGTATAAATAGCGTCTATTTTACTCCTGGGATTTTATTCCTGAGCAAAATTAAGTACAAAGAAATACAAATAAAATACATTCTTTGTAAGATAACACAATTATGTGCAGGTCACTGTCCGACCAAGGTCTTCTGGTCCGCCGATATTGATCGCAGTGGGTATCGCTACATCGATAGTCGCTTCTTACCTCGTATACCAAAGATCACCTCGCGCGTCATTAGTTTTAAATGGTACCAGACGTTGGGCAAATCATTTGCAACTTCGCGGGAAAACCCCATCCGTATGTTTTGAAATTTAAAATCCTGTTGGGTAATTTCGTGAATAGAAACTTTTCTTTCACGATTTTTTCCCGACACCTCTACCTTCTCTGATATTAATTAAAAACCGAGGGTCTAAGCTATTTCAAAGGAGTAGCATATTCCATCTTGGATGTAACTGTACAGCAATAGGGAAGAGCCCGGAGTGCAAGAGAAGTCCGGCGGGCGCCACAGTACGGGGGGCTCATCAGACGCATAACGGAATAAAGGTGAAAATAATGTTGCGTAAGGTCAAACTGCATCGATTGCCCTATTGTTCACCATTGTTTCGGACTATGAGTACGCCGGACAATAATTATTCCTACACCGGTTTTAATTAATTTAATCTCTAAATGATCTCTTTTAGTAAATTTCCAATGTTTATGGCAAGCAAAATATATGGCTTGCTGGAAGGTCATTTTTAATAAATGATGGTATAAAGAGTGATTGTACTAGTGATTCTTTACTGTGAAACGTTTTGAGATATTCTGGAAAAACAAGTGTTTAGATGGCCATTATGTTTATAGTCAGGAGGAATTGTGGGCACAGGATGGAAATGGAGTACAGACTTTTCTATTGATCGATTTTGTCAATGATGACCTAAGCTAATAATTTCTGGAGGGTGTGCAAAATTTCATGCAGTGCATTTTCTAGAAATCCAATATGGCCGCTATCACTCTCAAATTCATTCAAATGGCCATAATTTTATGTTCTAGATCCAGGTTTTAAAGCATGAGGAATCTTTTTGACGGGTTATTGACGTGATTTGATCACAACATTACCATCAAATCCAATATGGCCACTCTAAAACCCAATATGCCCTGAAATCATTCAATTGACCATAACTCATCAAGTATTTGTAATAGAGGCATAATTTTGCGCTCTATACCCAGTAGGAATTCATATCTGACATTTCAAGTGTGTTAACAAGCTTACCGATCAAGATGGCAGTCAATATGACTGCCTTTTAAGATCTTTAAAACCTACAAATTGTCATAATTCATAATATATTGGCCGTCATTTTGAATTTTAAGCATGTTGTCAAAACAAATATACCAGATATGAGTTATTAATGCTCAAAGACATACATCTCATACTTTAATTTAAACTTTAACACTCATTTTGGGTGTTTTAACTAAATACAATACAGATGTATCGTAATTTATAGGTTTTAAAGAAGGTAAACAGGCAGCCACATTGGCCCACCATCTTAACATTTTTGCATGTTAAAGAAACAGAAATTCCAGATAAGAATGTCAAATGGTCAAATACTTATCCCATACCTTAATTTACACCGTTCTAATAATAATTAGTTGATGTAACTACATATAATACACATATAATGTAGTTTTTACTATTTTTAAAGGCGGCTGTATTGGCTGCCATCTTGAATTTTGAAAATGTCCATTACAGAGAAATGCCAGTTAAGGGTTTCTAGTGATCAACTACATGTACCTCATAAGTGTAAAGCATAGAGGATGCATATAGACACTGGAATCAAGCCTCTAAACTGCAAAATGTGCAGAACACTTGACGTGTCCTAATGCGTTGGAAATGCATTCTAGAGGTTTTAAAGTAACACTTGCAGAGTGTGATCAATTGTAACAGATTTTGAACACCTGCAGAACACGTTTTAGGTGTTCAGTATGTATTCAAGTAGCGTAAATAGGTATAGTGGAGGAGTTAAGATCATTTTAATGATTTCGAGAGCATATTTGACTTTTGAGCAGCCATATTGGATTTTTGTGGCAATGTAATGATAAAATTACATTACCAACACTTTCTCGTGCTTAAAACACCGGAGTACCGAGAGGTATTTGTCTCTATCGGAAATACTTAAGGGATTTCTAGTGATTTTGGACATGGTAGCAGCCATATTGGATTTTCAAAAATGGCACTGTAACAAATTTTGCACACCCTCCAAAAATTATTGGCTTAGGTCCTAATGAACTAAAAATCTATAAATAGAAAAAGTCTGTTCTCCATTTCCATCCTTCAGGCTGTGTGCCTAGACTTCCACCTGACTATTAGGATTTAAACATGTGTATAGATCGTGTTCAGGCATTAAGATGTTTAATGCTATTAACGTTAACCCTCTTCCAACCAAGCTCTTTTTCGCAACATGCACGGTTTACCAAGGAGGTGGCCGGGGGTAAGTAAGCACCCGATGCTTATGATTTGATACCAGTGGATAGCTGTCATACTTTGGTCCTCTCTTTCCATTGATACCAAAATAATACCAGCATACCTAGAATGGCGTCACATTCATGAATGACGTCATAAAGTCCGCGAGTCGGCAAAATTGGCATTTTCCTGAAAAAATAGGCGAAATCCAATTTTGCCCTTTTTTTACCCAGAGGCACGCCTAAGTACTGAGTACGCCCCAGCTTTTACATACCCAATATGCGTAACAACAAAAAAGAACTCAATAGTCACTGTATTTCTTATTTAATTTTATATTTTACATAGTGTATTAAAATGACACCAATGTTGATGCTAGAATCAAGAAATGACCTTTGGCGTTTGACACCAGTATTTCAGAAATCATACTTCTGGGAATTATTTCAGTAAAGTTTTTACTTTAAATCCAATTAAATGGTGCAGGTTCAACGAGAGATTTCGAAGCATCCGAATATGGTGTCATAGACTCAACACATGGAGTTTTTTACTTTTGTATTTGACTAGAGATTTGTGTTAAAAGGTCAAATAAACAGTGATTTTGATTTGCTTATTCAATATAAAACAGGCTGAATTTTGCCCCAATACAAAATTAGAAATATCACCATTTTTGTACCAAAGAAATAATTCTCAGCTTAATCCTTTCAGATGGGGATGTTTTTGGTGGAAAGCTTTACATCAGTGCGAAAATCGGCGTTTTCATTTTTTTTATCCATGGACACCTGATATGTGAAATCTCTTTAACACCGGTGGCATAAATTTTAACACCGCTAAAACACCCAATTAGTGTTTAAAATGGTGTTTTATCCAAATTTTTGTGATTTAAAAAACATTGATGTAAAATTTAACATGACAAAATGTCGTTTGTTCTTTTCCAGAGGAATCAAAAGTGCACGACAAATTACGTAAACGATTTGTGCCACAATACTTCAAAAACTGGGTGTTAAAATTTAAACACCAAGTTGGTGTCAGCTTATCGGGGTTAGGTTCTGGTGGTGAAAATAGGAATTTAACACCGCGCGGACCGGTGTGCAGCACAATTTTAATTAGGCATGTTGGTGATCGTTTATAAAAATAGTATTAGAGGCAGGCAGATACAACACACCCGACAAACCATACCACACTCAAAACATTGTCTACTTAAAATGTCAGACACAATTAAATATTAAAACCAAAGTTTGGCGTTAATTGACACAGAGGGGGATGCCTGTGTCGAATCCAGGAGGGGTGTAAATTAACACCAGTGGTGTCAATTTGGCCCCGGCGTGCTTAAAAATAATTACACGGCAGGTGGTGTAAATTAACAACATCGAGCAGTGGCACAGTTCGTATTATACAGTGTAATACCAAATACGTGTTAATAATACCAACATGGTGGTATTTAGCGCCGAAATGGTGCAAATCAAAAACCAGCGGGTGCGGTACACTGCAAAACCGGGGTGTTAAAATTGAACACCAAGTAGGTGTCACGCTTGTCGGTGTTTAGTTTCTGGTGTTGAATTTAGGATTGAACACCGCTCGGATGTGCTGCACAATTTTAATTAGCATTTTGGTTAAGCTTTGCTTGATTGAAATGCGTAGAGGTAAGAGCTGAAAGAGAAGCATAACAATAAAAAAATCAAACATGTTTCTCTAAAATGTCAGAAGTTACAAATATTAAATGTTAAAACAAAGTGAATTAACACAGTGGGTGCGGTGCGGTCCGTATTGCTTCCAGGAGGGTGTTAAAATTAACCACAGTAGTGTCAATTTGGCACTGGCAGTGTTAAAAAAATAATAACCCCGGACTGCGGTGTTAAAAACTTAACACCAGCAGTGTCTATTCTACATTGTAACACCCCAACTGGTGTTAATTATAACACTAAAAATGGTGGTATTACAGCAGAATGGTGTAAATCCTAACCACCAGTGGGATGATTCCCTATGTTCCGGGAGGGTGTTAAAATTACCCATGGTGTTAAAATTAACACTCCAGATTTTGCAGTGGACCATATTAAAGTTTCCATTAGGGTGTTAAAAATTAAATCTTGGGGGGGAAGGGCTGTTAAAGTTAATACCCCGGTTATGCCAGTGTTAAGATATTGTTTTAAATTTCTCGATATGTTGATGCTTGGATGCATGTGAAGCCCCCGGACTTACATTCTTAGAAAAAATTACAAACTTAGAACCCTTTTGTAATGTTAACGCACCTCTGGTTATTACCCGATATTGGTCCTATAGAATGTTCTTTGGTATTTTTCGTGGTTTTATGTATATTTAGTTTATTTTGAAAGTTACGCTAAGTTTAAAGGCAGTGTAAAACCTTTGGTTCAAAGTGTTTTTTTTTTTCTTGGCTGAAAACCTACTTTTCTGTTCTACAAAATAACTCCCAAGGCTGACTTATTAACCATTGACTAAGAGTTCTTAAAGAGTTAAAGCTTAAGGGTGTTACAAAGATCTGAATCTGAAATTTTTCTTCTGGCCGAAAGAAATATTTCTTTGTAGATCCTTAAACAACCCTTAATCAAGAACTCTTAAAATCCCTTCAAAAGTTCTTAATAGAAAGGAGATTTTTAGCTTTTTATAGATGAAAATGATGCTAGAACCAAGACTATTTTTTTTTTCAAAATACGCGCGCACAAAAAGGTTCCTATAGATAGGTCTATGTAAATTTGGAAGGCTCTATATAGAACTTTTGGGTGTTCCCTACGGGACAAAAAAGGCTTTTTATCTAAGAGTGTAACAATGGTAACGGTACCCTCCTCCTGTCAAGCCATCCCTCTCTTTTTTCGATTTTCCTTTCCGCCCTTGTTTCCTTTATTTCCCTTCGTTGGTCTACTTCTCATAAGTTGTAAAATTCTTTCTAGATGCCGATTGAGCTCGGTCACACTGACACCGTGAAGTCTATACCACAGCCGAATCATGCTAAAGTCAGCCACCCGTTTGCCGGAGCAAAACCCTGTATGCCGTGGGTTATCTCCCCGATAATGCACCAGTCTCATTTCGGTAGTGGGGGATAGTGTAATGGTATCCCCGCCTAATTTGACACCATGGATTTTATAATAGTGAACGTTTTCCGGCCTAGCGATGCCTTTGTCGCGACCACGATTAATTGATGACGGCATTGCATTCCTTACTAGATTTCGCTCAAAAATAGAACGAGTACTATGCAATGGTTTGAGACCGTAGTTTATTTGCCCATGTCGACAAAAGAACCAGTTTTGAATCCGCACGGAGCCTAGTTGATCAAGATCATCTCGCAAGTAATCCGTGATTTTAGTTCTTTCTGGATCCATGGGCTGAAGGAATTCATCCACATCTATCTTAATCATCCAATTTGAGATATGTTTATATCTCCACATACAATCATTCTCTGACGCAACTTGCACCTCTAAGTATGTCTTGTTGGGTGTGTGTTGGTGCGCCCAAGGAATAATAGTCAGAAATCCGCTATCAACGTACTTTTTACCTGTTCTTGATAATGTTGACTTATCCGAGTTGTCGTAGATGTAAACATGTTCCACTCCTAAGAGTCTATGGTAATCCAGCCAATTTGGAATATATCTATCCATATTCTTCGTCATTGTACACATTGTTAGAAAATATTTGGGTGCATCTTGTATAGTGCCTTGACACACTGTAATGTTGTCATAAGCTAAGCTAGAATTTGAAGTTCGACTGAAAGTCATCTTAAAATGATGTCGTCCAAGTAGTTCTTTCGGAAGCGGGCATGTGATCACGTGGGCATACTGTGCTTCTTCACCAAAACGTTTAAAATCATGAACTATTGGATCACTTAAAGTAACTACATGATCGTAATCACTGACTTGGAATTCACAGCGAACATGAGTCGTCATGCCACGAGTCAAAGAAGTGCCTCAACACACCTGTAATAATACCTACGAGGACACGAGTCATAAAAATGGAAGGTATGATTGGCATGCCCTGTTTTTCAAGTTGATGGTAGAAGGGAAGGAAACAGTCTTTGGTCCAATAATTTCCTCAGTGTCTTTTCTTGGCACGGTTGCTTGACTGCTGAAACCAAGGAAGTTAAATAAACGTCTTGTCCAGGAGACACAGCATCATTGGAACTTCTGGCCGTTTCAGTCGGAGATCTGACGAGCCTTGGTTGCCATCCTTCACATTGCGGACTAGTTCCAGTTTATCGGCTATAGACCAGTTGACTGCAAAGCAAACACATAAAAACAAGATCATATGACAATGAGGAAACACCAGCAGCGCTTCCAGATGTTGCGACAAGTCGTCTTCCGGCCCCATGTTAATGTGTCCAAAACTAAGCAGTCGCGGTCATTAATGGTATGGTTTATTAGTTGGCGCGTTAATATGTAGGTAATTGCGATATTTTGGCTATCTTGCATTGTCAGATGACGGATTGTTAAAACATCTCCAAGCCGATTACTTCAATATTACCAGCAGATGTACGCGTAACGGAGACCAGGTACATATTAAACTGCTTTCGAAGCTTAAAGAAAGTTCAAATCCATATCGAATAGTTAGTAAATAAGTAAAGCGATTTCATTAACAAAAAACCGTGGGGATAAGTCCAAAGCAATACATAACCTTAACCTTTTATTTCACCATACCCATACAAGCGGTTAATCGATCATGCTATTCTAAGTCAAACAAAAAACAAAAATTATAAGTATACCCAGGTCAACTAGCTATACTCAATGCATTGTACCCGCAAAGGTGTGTGTGGGTGGATTTGTTGAGTGAATTTAAACTAGTAGTTGGTGATCAAGCGTCTGTGTCGGCTGGTATCGTTCATTGATTGTTTTAATTGGCTCAAAATTCGTTGATTTGGATTCATGTTCACGCAAGATCTAACATAGGATGGGTAGTAAATACATGGCTGTATGTCGTAAAAGACACACTCTGATTCAACTGTATTTTAAGCATAATTTAACGAAAATGTAAAATGTTACTCTTCATAGATTTTTCAAGCACTACATTCCCAAAAATATAATCGCTGTATGGCAAAATACGTTAGAGTGGACGAAAGATGTAAATTTAACAGTTTTGTCCATCGGCATTATGTGATGTATCGACACTTTTTTACATGTACTAAAAAATCGGCTCGCAGTTGACCAATTTTAGTTGTGGCGTAACTCAAAATCTGAAGAGTGTTAGGGGGAGTAAAGAGATAACCACCATCACATCAACAGCTCACAGCTCCTAGTCAGGAAGAACTGTGGGCGCAGGTGGAAATGGAGTCAGCACTTTTTCTAATCGACCCGATTTTTGTTTATGAGACCTAAGCCAATAATTTCTGTAGGGTGTGCAAATTTCGTGCAAGTGGGCATTTTCTAAAATCCAATAGTGCCGCTACCACTCTCAAAATAATTCAAACTGGGCATAATGTTATGCTCTTATACAGGTTTTAAAAGCACGCGTGGGCGAATCTATGGACGGGTTTGATAATGTTATTTGATCACAACATTACCTCAAGCAAATGGCCCACCCCCCTAACCAATATGCCCAGAAAATCATTCAATTACCATAACCTCATAAGTATTTGTGATAGAGACGTCAATTATACCCAGACACGGAACTCATCTCTGACATTTCAAGTGTGTTAACATGCTGGCCAATCAGATGCAGCCAATATGACTGCCTTTTAATATATTTAAAACCTACAATTGTCATATATTTCCATAATATATTGGCTCATTTTGGAATTTTTCAATGCCATGTTGTCAAAACAAATACCAGATACGAGTTTCTAATTGCCAAAGACACCACATCGCATACTTTAAATTTCCAACACTTTAAAAGTCTTTTGGAATGCTATACCAGACACATACAGATTTTTGTACTTTATGGGTTTGAAAGAAGGTCAAAAGGTATCCATATTTGCTCCCATCTTAACATTTTTGCATGTTAGAAACAAAATGCCAGTGAGGATGTCCCAATGGTCAGAAACTTATCCCATACCTTAATGGTACCCTTTTAATGATAAGTATGATATAATTACATATAATAGAGGTATAATATATGTTCGAAATAGTTAAGCGCTTATATTGCTTGCCATCTTGAATTTGGAAAATGTCGATTAAAGAGAAATGCCACTAAGGGTTTCTATAGTGACCAATACATCTCTAAGTGTAAGCTACAGCATACATATAGACACTAGATCAAGCCTCTACACTGCAAATGTTGGAGAACACTCAGACCTGTCCGTATGTGTTTTACAATTGCATTCTAAGATATTATTAAAATAACGCTTGCAGAGTGTGTTCAATTGCAATAGAGTTTGAAACCTGCAGAACATGTTGTAGGCGTTCAGGATTTTTCTATAATCCATAATGGATATAATGGAGGATAGATCATTTTAATGATTCTGAGCGTATATTTGACTTTTTGAGTCAGCATATTGTATTTTTTGTGGTAAAAACAAAAGAAGAAAAAAAAACAATGTAATGATAATTACACTTCTTCGTGCTTAAACACATGAGTAATCGCAAAAAAATTGTCTCTAATCACAAATACTAAGGGATTTTTAGTGATTTCGGACATGGAAGCACTCACATTGGATTTTCAAAAAAGCCACTGCACACAATTTTGCAAACCCTTCCAAAAATTATTGGTTTAGTAAGGTGCTAATAAACTACAATCTATCGCTAGCACAGTCTGTACTCCATTTCCATCCTTCGTCTGTGTGCGCAAACTTCCACCCGACTATAAGTCCATTCTGTAATTCGCGTCATATTCTGATGCCTCACAACCTCAAAACAACAGCTTGGCACAAATGATGTGCTCGGGTTGCACTGAGGGTGCCTTACCAACATAGAGTTTCTTCTTCAGTAATCCGTGGTAGCAGGTGATGCCACTCAACCAAACAGCGTCTCGATGATGCATGGTTACTTCGCTCACGTCTTGTACCCATGCAAAGCAACACCAAGCTCGAAGACATTTCTTTAAGCCATACGTAGCAGATAGCGCTTACCTTCCAACTGGTCCCTTTTTACGCCATATATGAATTCAGGAATGTCTAAAAAAGTTAAAAAACACCAAGACCTCAGGTCATAGGTCCTGATAATATTCAGCAGCCTTATGGAGAGCCCACTCTTTTTGACGTCTGTATTAAACCTACTGTTTAATGTCTTCAATTATCCACTTCCAAAGAAAGGTGATCTTTCACTGCCCCAAAATTACAGAGGACTCACACTCTCACCTCTAGCCTCAAAGATTTACACTCAGTGCTCCATGAAACGTTAACAGAATCTCCCTAAGACGAGTCGCAGATCTCCCTTCATCTTGATTCCATCTGCGGCCGGAACCAAAATGACAGATCAACACAACCTCAGATTCTGGTCCATATAGACAGAAGCATCATAGAAGCGTGGTGGATTTCAAGCGAAAAGCGTCATCACTGTGTTTGTAGTCGTCTCCAAAGTATTTTTCAAACATCCGGAAGATCATGTTTCACTATATCCCTTTGACTCACGGTGTCCCAGATAAGATTGTCATAGCCATTGCCACTATGCACAATAATCCAAGAAGCTTCATGCAAAGCATCGATGGCCCATCCTCCAGGGAGACACCTTAGCGCTATATCTCTTTGCGATGTGGTTGATTACATTCTTTGACAAAGTTTGACCCATCCAAGACAAAGTCCTCGTCATCAAGCGGATGCGATCAAGTCGCCAATAAAACCAGCATCTCACTGATATTGACTATGCGGACAATCTCGCCCTCACGGCTGATCAACTGTGCGATGCTCAAAACTCGTTGACATCCCTGGATAATGCTGCAGCTTAGGTCGATCTATTTCTAAATCCCCAGTGCAAGAGGTTCAACCGGACACTCCTTATGGGAACTTTGGAAGATAAGAAGAAAGCAGAGTGGCGAATCCATGTTGGACCATTGGTGCATGCCTACAACTAAACCAGGAATGATTCAACAAACTTTCTCGCCGTGTTTCTGGATGTTTGGAAGAGAACCTCGCCTTCCTATATTGATGTCGCATTTGGTCTGAGTAGTCCCACACAGACACCTGGCTCCCCTAGCTCCTATGCCAAGAAATTAAGGGAACGACTACAAGAAGTATAGAGTTAGCTGGTTCATAACCTGTTAAGAGGGCTGCCATGAATAAACGGCGTTATGACAAGATAGTGCGAGAACACCCATTCCAAAAGATGGAGTGCTGCTGGTGAGAAAACTTGCATTCCGAGGTAAGCACAAGCTGGCCTTTTTAACAGTGGCGTAACCAGCGGGGGGGGGGGGGGGGGGCAGGGGGGCGCACCCTTGCCCCCCCCTTCAGCCCCCCAATAGAACTGACTTTTTGTACAGTGTCTATGGAGAAGGACCGTAAATTTGCCCCTCAAAAAAAGCCTTGGCACCCCTTCGCCCCCCCTTTGCAAAGGTCTGGTTACGCCACTGGCTGCAACAAATGGAAGGAATTACAGCCTACCATCGTGGTCGAGCTGTAGGCGATGATACTCCAGTATTCATTATAGAACCAGAATCAGAGCAATTAGGGACAAGACTCACCCTCCATCGAAACCATTTGCTGCCTTGTCGACTTGCTATTCCGTCTCCAGTGCCAGAAACTTCCATTGCTGAACCATGTCCCCTCATTAGGACTCGCGCCAGAACTAGGGCATGCCCAAATAGAGAGAATAGCGACAGTGTCGCATAGATGAGAGAGATCTGTACGGGGTGGAATGATGTGGGGTACTGTATTTCGTCAACTCCAGAATCACTCATAGAGGCTTACTTCCAGTTCGTCCATCATCAATTGGACCAAGTGAGGAAAGATCTTCCAGGGAGGCCGTTAACGATGAAACATCCCCCACCACGAAGCTCGACGTTACAAAGTGTTGATGAAAGATTAGTGAATCAGAGACAGAACCTGAAATCCTGAGACAGAGCAAAAAAATCCGGGGGGAAAATGACAAGGCACTGCCACCTATAGACCTACCATTAGTAGAAATGAAAAAACCCATCAGGTTGCAGCTTGTCCTGACCCTAAGGACATTATAAAAAACCATTAACGCAACAAGAAATACAGAAAGATTTATCTGCACCCAGATGATTCCATGCAAGAGGATTGGGGTACCGCAATATATGTGTCAGAATACCCATCACCGGGCGTCCGAAGATCATCACGTCAGATCAAACCTCCAGATAAACTTACGTATCCAATCGGGGAAATAAAATATGAGTCTATTTTAGTTATGTGGTGTCCCCCCCCCCCCCCCCCCCCCCCCCCCCCCCCCCCCCCCCCCACCTGGACAACGCCTAGGCCATAAGATTATAGTAGTCCTTTGGCCTGTGTACAAAATGATGTTAGTACAGCATCCTGTTGAAGATTTGATCATGATGCATCCTGCCGCCAACATAGTAACATCAGTGGGCCAGGCATTCATACTCATCAAATCAAAATTACATATCACAGGCTCATCTCATCTACTACCGCCAATATGATGACCCTGCAGCTGTTGATGACCAATCGGATCCATGTTTTTTGAGGAGCTGAGGATTTCTAAATGTTACTTAGCTACCGACGCGACGATGACGACGATCTGTATTGACAAGTGTACTGCGCGATTACACTTGTATAGGGCCATGCGTTTGAACGGGGCCCGTAAATAGTGAGTGGCTGAATGTGCGCGATATTTTGGTGGGGTTTGTTCGATAAAAAGGATTTAAAAAAATGTTTCACGCCACTAGTTAATTTGGTATTAAATAAGCTTGCATGCGGGCAACAAGATGCAAGTGATAGATGTTTAAAAATATGACTCATTCCTTTAATTGCTTTTTAATTACAAAAAAAATATAAGTGGAGGATGCGCAGGCGCAGGATGAGCAGGCGAAGCATTCATGAAAGTTGACCCCACAGGGGTCATGTGCTGACAGAACTTAATATGTTCTTCTGGAGAATTATAACCATATTCACAACCACATCTATAAATCAAGCAAACTTTAATATCAAATACTTTATTGTTGTTTAGGCTCATATTTGCATCTACGGTATAGCCGATGCCTTAAACAATGACTGTCAAGGTAAATTGGCAATTGCAAGCCTTGCGCCAAAACTTCTTTGCTACACCATGTACTATGAGTTTATTATCTGGGATTTCTTCGCTAAGTGTCTACTTTTGCCTTTAGATAAAAAATGATGAAAAAAAGTTTTTCAAATCATAATTTTTTTTCTTGGAATGTGTTCACAATAGTGCACAAATACTAGAATGAGCACTCGGCGCGATCTATAGCCTTCAAATAATTTTATGCAACATCTAATCTTTCAGTGTTGTAGCATGGGAAACCATTAAAAGTCATGGCCGTAACACTATTGTTACGGAGAGTGACAATCAGACAGTAAATGTCAGCTGAGTAAATTCTACAACGTATCCTCAATATCTGAACAAAAATGAAAAACATGAGGGAGGATCTTTCAAATGGAAAAAACCAGGAGTGGATTATGACTCGTATTTTATTGCCAATATGAACAGGTGAAAGTGTCAAGAAATCTTTTCCGTAACGGTAAAAAGTTTACGGGAAGGAACCGTTCCGGAATGCATGGTTCAAACATTTAGACAAGTATAACGGTCTCCAGAGGGCGATGCCTAGCGTGATTGTTTATTATTAGGGTACAGGTCACAATTGGTTTTCAATGCCAATCAAAATGCGACATAATTCCTATATTTATAGTGGTATACAGCGTATACGGAAGGAAATGACGCCTGAATAAATGTACCCCATCATTTGCAAAATCTAAAATTTTGATGGATATTCATCAGAGATACGGAGATAAATGATGTGTGTGCCAAGTAACCAATTCGTGCAGGTACTTATTGAGCAGGTTAAATTTGGATTCAGTGTTTCAAATTTATAGACTGCCCTTCAAAATGTGCGTACGGAAATGTTCAAAAATCCAGGGACAGACTTTTTTTAACAAAAATGGTTAAATTAGGATTTAATTGCTGCATTATGGCATTAGTTGTAGATAGGAATGTTCAATCAGTAAATACTTTAGTGATCAAAGAGTATTTCCAAAAGAAAAATTTTACTACCAAAAGAAATAATGAAATTGCTAATTTTAAGCGTAACCATCGGGACATAGGGTTTTCGGGGGGGTTGGCATCAAGCATTAGGAAAAATAACAACATTAATTTGTTTATCAAGGTTTTTATATTTTTTTATAATAAGATCCTATTATCAGCAAAACCACAAAATAAATATTTCCAAGAATTGTAATTGTTTTTCAGTTATAGTGAGTTAACGTAGCGGGACACGAAAGTAGACACTTACCGAAGAATCACCCTCTATGGAAAGATCTTGTACTTTAGAGGAACCAAATCTGCATTTAATAAAGCAAGTGCACAGCTTTTCACTCAGTTGTGTTAAAAATCACATCTTTCACCAATATTTTGCACATTAGTGGTCGCGTAACTCCCTAGGGAATAAGGTTATATCGGTCTCAACTGTATTTCTGGAATGCTTGATTAGTAAACTTCAAATAAAATGTATACTTTTAGTAGGCGGGTTGCTGGGGCTGCCTTCCTGAAGAGAGCTAGAACCTTTCACAAACAATATCCATGCATTTTACCCAATTGAAAACTATGTTCACACAAAACTGGCCCACCTTGAAACACAGGCCATAAGTAGTATGGTACCATACAGGGTTACATTACTCACATTTGCATGTTTTTGTTAATAATGAAGACTGTAACTAAATAAATATTGTTAACTTTTTAATAGCAGACAACCAAAAAAACCTTGTTGTGAAGATATGATTTTGGCTTGAGGTAAAGAAATCAGTCACTAGTGGGAGACTGACGACCCCAACACCTCGTTAAACATTTAAAACAATGGAATGGGCTCTTTTATAATTTAACATTCTTTTTCTTGATATACAGAAGTCTATACTTTACTATATTTTCGGCAACGTAACGCTCGAGCACGTTCTGCGATGACGTCGTGACCTTTCTATTCTCAGTTCCCCACATGTTGTACACTGCGGGGTAGGTACACTGTTATTGCGCAAGGACTGGAATTCCCCGTTGCCTAAGAAACAATGTGATCTATCTGTAGTAAATTGTAATGTTTACTACAGAACAGTACTCGTGCACCATGTTGTGAATTTAAGGCCAAAACAAAACCGCCTAATACAAGTTAAAACTTGAAAAGGGGGTTTTACAAGCGTGTAACAAAAAGTATTATAAATGGGCGAAATTCATCCAATTACCTCTTCTGTAAATCGCGCAAAGGGTTACGGGTGGTGGATGTACGCCATATAGCCGAGCTGAACGAACTTAAAGAGTAAGTCTTGAATTTGTTGCCGTTTTTGGGGAATAACAGCTTTTAAATGCAACTGTTTTAAACCATTTGAAGCAGAAAAATGCAAAAATTAAAAAAAAAAAAAAAACTATATATTATTAGTATAGGGGAAAGTCGGGTAATGCCGAACGACGGGGTAATCCGAACGCAGCGATTTCGCTATATTGCGAAAGGAGGGGAGGGAGGACCATGTTATCAGAGCCCTATGGTGGAGCTGCCTTTGGCCCTTAATTAAATGTTAATAAAACTGACCAAAAATGGAAATCTTCTTACATTCTCGCGAGAATTACAAAAAACACTTTTTTGTGAAAACAATATTCAGAACAATATTTCTGGATCTCAGATCACACTAACAAGAAGGCCCAATCGCTAATTAGCCTCGTCCCCAGAAGCCCAGATTTACCCGGAAGTGGTCAACATTTTGTATCGAAGAAAGCTATATTTTTTCTCATTTACCCTGTGAAATCTATGGCCAACGGAGGTTTGGTTTGGAAGTAATGAGCGAAAAAATGTACCCCACTTTTGGTCGACCAATAGTATATTTTACACCCAGTACTCTATGGGGGGGCTTACGAAATCACGATTTCTGCTCTCACGTGAAAACGCATGAAATATCGGGCGCGAAAACTTTACAGGTGGGGTTTTTGGGTGAAGGCCAATCTATCAAGATGAAAAACTCCATCCTTAAATCGGGCCTCCCACTTAATTGGGACTAGGGTTTCCCTTCCCACAATTCAAAATAATGTACAACAGGGGCGGGCACGGCCGGAACGGAAAGTTTATGAAAGGAACGAAATTACAAACTTCACCTGGTTTGGGGTACTTCCGAACGGCCCGTTTCCATGGCAAACCCCCATCATCTGTGTGTCCATCTCATCGGACATAATTTGAAACATCTCACGAGCTTTTCAATATGACATATTATCATACTTTATGTTGCAAGACAAAAATTGCTATTTTTGTCGCCAATGTGGGCTGCCATTGAAAAAAAACACGTTCGGCATTAGCCGGGAGGTGTCGGGTAATCCCGCACGACGCCATTTTTTTGTTTGCTCATAACTTCTTTTTTAACAGGTTTGAGTTAAGACAAAAACATGTGTATGTGTAGAGTTTTGCTTACACTTTTTATGATATGGTTATCTTTACCAAACCTTGTTTTCACTGGGGAAACTATGGCTTCATCGAATGGTGTTCGGATTACCCGACTTACCCCTAAAAAGCGGTATTGTATATAAAAAGAAAGCTGTATTTAGGTATGGAAAAAAAGAGCTGTTATATGGACAATTTATGGAAAAAAGGAGCTGTTTAGCATCCTAGTTAACCTTCTCTACTATAAGGTATATCGGCATAATTTTACATTGAAATAATTAATTGAGAATTAGTAGGCCCTATAGATTTTGTTTTGTTGGTTTTGTGATATGCGTTTATAATAAAGTAAAAAATATATTTTTTAATTTTTTTAATTTTTTTATTTTTTTTGATTTAGTTTAAAAACAAACACCCAAAAACAGGTGGTTTTTTTTGGCATTCCAGATGGCAAGTTTTCCTCCCCATTTTTGCCCATTGTCTCTGTCCAGCTCACAACCATGCAACAATGCCCGGAAGACGTCGTTAATTTTGTATTAACTTTCGCATATATCTTAATACTATAGCTCGGACCAACATCAGTATGTTGAACATTGGACCACCGTAATTTGCACGTTGTGATCGGTGGTAGAAAAAAAATCACCTTCCGGAGAACGTTAGAAGGTTATCGAGAAAAAAAAATAAACACCCAAACTACAGGGTGTCCACAAAAAAAAAATGGGCAAGACAAAAAGCACCCTCTTTGGAGGTGAAAAAATAAAATAGATACCGTGATATACATCAGTCCTAAATGAAGTCTTGACTTTTGAATACCGTTTATCCGATTTGGTTGTTGCAGTTCAGAGATATGACGAATATTAGAGAGGGTGAAATACCAAATGTGCCATTTTCACGATTGGGATAACTTACACAATCGAAGTCTCATGCCCAGTGTTGTAACAATTGATTCATTGAAAGAATTCATCCATTCCACACTATATAATGCTGAGCTTTTCTCTTGCTACTTCACATTTAAATGTTTCTTTTTCTCAGTAAAAATTCTAAATTGACTTCATAAAAGTAGAGAACATAAAAATATAGACACATACACCTGGAAAATACACATTATCAAACAATTATTGCACAGCCATCTTGTAATAAATAATACACATTTTAAGCGTTCTAGAAAAGGAACTTTTGTTTCTTGGAGCAAATTGAAAATGCAAATAACCATAGGTATGGGTGTAATCAATTGAAAATTGCACACATGACTATTCAATGATAATGAACTCTTTCGATGTACAGTTGCAAGTTCTGAAGTAGTAAAGTAAAAGCTAAAGGTTGCATTTTGTGATTCCATCACCTCCTGTTTTATTAATTGTTCGCTAGATATCGTTGGACAAATGGATAATTCACAATTTTTTAGTTGTCCCGACCTTGCGGGTTTTGTGTTAGTGCAAATACTTGTTTCCCACAGTCCCATAGGGCCACTGACGTGCTATAATTTCTGTCCTTTACGGACAGAAAATACAGAAATTGCGAATTTCTTACAGGTACGACCAAATTTGCACGGAAGATTAGTGTTAGGTCCAACATGGATAATGATGTTGGACGGTTCCAGACGATTTAAAAAAATCTCAACTTTTTTGAGGTAGGCGGGGGATCACGAAATGCCCCTTTAAAGAGATACGGCCGCACCCCCCCCCCCCGGTATGGCCCTGAGCAAACTACACACGGAGAATTACCACATTGCTCTTAGTTTTGTATCCATTCTTGAAAGTGGCAATCAATGGTTAGCGCACCCTTTTAGATTATTAACCATACCTCTGGTTTGAAACAACAATACGGATGCTTGTAAATGGTATTCAAAAGCCAAGGACTTCATTTGCGATTAGGATGTAAATCTTACATCATATTTTATTTTGTTCACCTCCAACGAGGGCGCTTTGCTTTGCACCATTTTGTGTGGACACCTTGTATGTTTTTGACCTTGCCTTCTAATTTCGCCCATAGAAAAGGGAATGCATTGCATTGATTTCTGTCGGGCAGACAGACAATGCAAAAATCGTCATCTTAAAGACATAGTTTAACTCTAGAAAGGGAAAGATGAAAATCACTCTTTCAAGGAGTGGACTTAGATCTAGGACCAGTTCTTTGTTGAGTTAAATTTCACTCTTTTGAGGTGATTGTCACATTTCTTCACTCTTTATGGTCGTGACAATTTCACCATATGAAGAGTAATAAAACAAAATTAACATTTTTAAAGGACGTATACAATTTCATATATTCAACAAATGGATTACTGGGTCCTTAGGTAGTCACTCCTGAACGATGTGATTTTCACTCTTTTACATTATGAGATGCTAGAATGTGATGCACTTCAATGTGTGATATAATACATTCCAATATGCAATAGACTCGAGTTTGAAAAAAAATAATGGAGTGCGCTTCTTTCTGTGAAATGTCCCGTCTGGTCTCGATTTTTGTTTTTTGTTAGTGTCTTATTTAGATTTTCAGTTGGTTTTGTAAGGAAATCCTTTAGATTTGACGATGTTATCAAGATCGCTCTAAACTTGAGAAGAGTTAGGGTTTTTTTGTTTTATAGAAACAATGTTTTCAAATGCTCATATAACATGATAATCCACCCTCAGAATCAGCCGCGGATGGATGATTAACCAGATTTTACAAAGATGTCTTTAAATTGAACCCGTAACTAAAACAAGTTGTAAAATACGAATGTCATCTTTCAATATATGCAACTGCTATCGGAGTAAAATACAACTTTGCAGCATGAGAATTTTGTTGATTTTGACCCTTCCGCTTGGTTGTGGCGTACCATATGAACGTGTCTATAACAAAATACGTTGTTTAAGGTCTACGAGTTATTTTTACATTCAGTCTCTCAATTATACTGTTTTCTTCACCTTATTCCAGCTGTTTATAGTCCCTCCAAAATAAAAACCAGTCCAACTCTAACACCAGTAGCAGCAGTGTGGAAGAACAACTGCGCATCATGGACAAACAACTAGATCAGCGTAGATTAAAGAGAAAATGAGAGGTTAGTCGCCCAGCTCAAGGAGGTCATCAAGATGAACACCCATTGGCCACCGCACACATTCTCAAAGGGGATAGAGTAGGTCTTGAAGCTGACGAGAACCAACAAGAACTTCAGGATAAGTGTCGGATCTCCAGTCGCCATGTCACCGAGCTCAGCGAGAATCTCAAAGCTGAGATTAAGAGAGAACATCCGAGTATATCCAAAGGAGGTTTGCAACCTTCAGCTTAATGAATGAGACAGAAGATGCACAGCTGGAGCTGGAGTTAAAATCATCAATTCATCTTCATCTTCACATCCCTGAGGGAAAGAAAATAAAATCGCAGCGCTACTGATCCATTGCCAAACTGAAGGAAACGATCTCTGAGTGGAGAGTGGCAGTGCTTCGTAGACAAAAAGACGACGCGACAGCTTTGCTTTTGTTGAGAGAACGAGGGGTCCACGTCTGTGTGGAAGACTTCAAGCCAGAGAAGGATGATAGAGAACGCTGTATGGGAACGAGAGATTGCGCATCGTTGGCTCAGCCGAAGATGACATGAGCGCTCAAGAAGAGCAGGTAGGTTGAAAGAAAAGTACGAGTATTGAGAGATTCACTTTAACAGCATTAGTTTTATACAATAGGGCTTTGACGTATGGCCTAATTGGACTTTTGTCACCAATTTTTTTGATCAAATTGCCCCTCTTTTAAAAAAGATTTGCATATCTAGAATTTGGTGCTATATGCCTACCACCTATTTGCTGTTTATTATGGCAGAATTTGCATCTTCTTATCATTTATTTCAAAGCTGTACGTCTACCAAAACAATCAGAACTCTTCAAGAAGGGCGCCAATCTCGTCAGGGGCCAGCACCAATGGATTGGACTTACGACGAACCTGTTGTTTTCCTGTAGAAAGAACCGTGTCCCTCTGTCGACAGGTAACTATACTACTGAAAAAAACCAGATGCACGTAGTTTTGGCAACGTAATATCAAAATACCTAGCTGATAACGTCTTCACCCCTTCCCTTGTTGATTTTTAAAAATGAAAATTACCCATTTTCTTCCTCTCTGTTTGTACTAAGACTTTTCATCCTGGGTAAGACGCCGCTTCTTTTGTTTTTTGGCATTGACCAAGGAATTCCAATGATGAACAGATGTATCATGTGTTTTTGTGACGATTCATCATCACTGTCACACACAAAAGTGTTCTTAGATTTTGTTTTTTTGCCAAGGAGTATTTATAGTGTCGTGTTTACAACAGCATGTTGGATTTATAACCAACACCCCCACCCCCAAAACACGCACAGCATTCTAACGTTTTTTTTACAGGTATTTGCAAAACGTTTTCGTTCGAGTTCCCTTTTACAGTTATTTGGCACTGTTTTGAGCCCTGGCTGACAGTTAAAATAGCGTAAAACGGGCCGTCTTTTTAAGAACATTTTTAACAAACAGACGGAGACGAAGACGTTTGAACCACGGTGATCAATTTAAAACATTAAAAAATGATCACCCTCAATTTTCTCATGTTGCGCCATTGCTTGAATCACAATTTTAACACAAAATCGTAGCTCCGATCTTGATTTGGGCGTGGGCCGTACAGGTAAAAGTCAGTTTTCATGGATCTCAGAATTTCAATTAATCCATTTGATCGTATGTTTTGGTATTGGTTAAAGACCCTTCCTTTCCTATTTAATTTTGTACTGTAAATTACATTTATAGCCGTTTCAAAACAACCATCCAACTTTATCATTTCATCGTTCGTCATATACTGAAACTTAAGGTGAATATCATATTTGCCATAAAAAAGGAAATTAATCTCAACATGTTTTAAAAATTGGCGTTTCGTATATACAGTAATCTTTTTGTATACTGTACATGTACCTGCATGTAAGACTTGATCTTTTTACTTTGATTTTATGGTTTATATTTTACTTTATAGTTAGTCATATACTGCTGCTCAACTTTGGTAATTGTCATGATTGTGAATTTTTTTTGTGTGTTTTGTTTTTTCCTGCGAATGAATAATAACGACATGAAGAAAAAAAATTTTTCATTGATCTTTATTCTGCTGGGTCCATTTTAGATCTAAAATCGAGACATATTTTTGTTCTTTTCCTCCCCACCATTGACTGTAATTAATAGTAAAGCACTCAATTAAATTTGAAAAAAAAAAATCATTTTTCTCTCCTTTCAAAACTCAGGGTCACACAATTCCAAAACAAGGCTAATCGAGAAACAACGCCGTACCAGACCTACAGGCCGCGTACCTTTTTGGCGATGACTCTTCACCGATTTACCCGGAATGTTGAAGTGGAATGGATGCCATAAGATCGCCGAACGAAACGGATTGACCTACAACAAATAATGTGTGCGGTAACACGGATGAAGAAAATACGGAAACCAAAGAGGCACTTCAGTGCCCTAAGTGTCTCAAATCTTTTGGCGTTCACAGGCATTGCGAACTTCTTGATCATATTGAGACGTGTATAGGACGTGAACAATAAAACTTTGTTCTACACTGAAAAAGGAAAAGGTGTCAAATTTTGGGTCTATTTGACACGGTTGAGGTGTCAGAATGAGATGACAGTGTCAAGCCAGAATGACACCTTTGGGGTCTCAAAATTAGACCCCCAAAGGTGTCATTCTGGCTTGACACCCTAACAGTGTCATTCTGACATCCTAAATAAGGTGTTCTTCTGACACCCTAAAGGTGTCACCTGACAACTTAAACGTGTCATCGGACACCCTAAAGGTGTCGGGTGTCATTCTGACACCCCAAACGTGTCAAATTGACACCTTTACATGCTCATCTGAAGACCCAAATTGGACACCCATTTAAGTGTCTTTTTAAGTGTAGTTAATATTGAGCTAAGATATAATTAATAAGTACTGCTCTAAATGTTGTTACGACCTATTTTAATATTGGTGTGGTTGAATATGATGTTTCAAAAAAAACAGTTTTTTAAAACGCCACAACTGCTGAGTTCAACATATCAGATGTCTCCTAAAATCGAAAGTACTGATTTTTGCCCTTATGTAAAGCGCTTTCCATCAAAACTTCCCAATCGAAAGTGATTACGCCTGAGAATGTTTCTTTTTCGGTAAAAACACACGATTGTGAAATTTTCTAATTTGTATAGGGCAAATACAAAGTATCCTATGTTTTACATGAAATATAAGCAAATTCAAAATCACCCTTTTTCTCGTCTTTTAAGAAATTTTCTATAGCCAAATACTAGGGTAATGAGTCTATTGATTGCCTAATCTTTATTGAAATTACTATTATGAACCGGAAGAAACGGAAAAAAGAGACAGGGAAAGACAAAGAGAGGAAGACGGAGAAAAAAAAGAAAGGAGCATACATGAGAAAAACCAAGGGAAGCATAAGGGAACAAAAGAAAATAAAGGAGAGAGAAAGGGGATAAGAGACAAAGAAAGGGAAGTGGAGGGTAGAGGACCACACACAGGGAGACAATATTGGGTGCCTTCAAATCATGCTCGTTGCAAGCCCTTATAAGATAAACGGTGATATTAACATGTGCGCTAATGCTCTTTTGCCTATTGCTATAATTTTTACACAAACAAATCTTAATAGCATCACGTTTATGCATGATAATGCCTAAAATTGGTAATTGTTTTTAAATGGTCATATATACCATACGTTTACTTATATTTAATTGCTTTATAGGAAAGGTATGAGTATAATCAATAATACCAAACCTGTAACTGCAATAATCATAAAAAAATAACCTTGGATTTTTTCGTTGCATATTTCATCATGACGCAACCTTTCGACTTAAGATTATTAGTTAGGATCTAGTGAAACTTTCCGTCTAACTTTCATACTGATACTTATTTTGGCCGAAGCTATTTTCTTTCAAAAGGATTTGGCTATAAAACACTCATATTTACTTGTCTATACACAGACGTCGTCTTTCGGGCTGGCCCTGTTGACCGCGGATTATTATACGAAGAACTCAAACAAACACTCAACTTCCAGTGAATTTGGAAGTGGATCATTGAAGTGACAACTTTTTAAAATTCAAAACTAAAAACTGACCATTAAACCTCATTGTTGAAACTCAAAATTACGTTATATACTCTTATCCTCATATTTAATATGTATGCAAGTATGTGCATTTTATAGTGGTGCTTATTTTACGCGTGTTTTCGCATTTATATATTTATACCCTTACCATGCAATTTTACATTTTTGTACTTCAACTTTTAATCTAAAAGTGTTATTATCGATATTCTTCGAATAGCAATTTAATGTCACGTGAAAATTTTCTTAACACGTGATATATATATTACTATGGGTGCACGTGGTGTCCAAGGAATAGAGCGATAACACTGCAAAAAACGTGGAGTGTTACTTTTAACACCATTGGTGTTATTTTAACACCCCTCCTGGAATCAATAGGGGACTGTACCCTTTTGTGTTAGATTACACGATTTCGGTGTGTAAATACGCACATGGTAGCGTAATATATAACCATGTTGGGTTACAAATGTAATGATATGACACTGCTTGGTTTTAATTTTACATCACATGTCGGGGTTACTTATTTTTTAACACTGCCATGCCAAATTGACAATACTGATGTTAATGTAACACCATCCTGGAAACAATATGGGACTGCACCATCTAGTGTGTTAATAATCACCAAACTTTGGTGTTACATTTTATTTGTACGTCTGACCTTTTTTAGAAAAGTGTTTGATTTGTTATCGTTTTGCTTCATTGTAACGCTTACCTGTAAACATTTAATACGTAATCACCAAAATAGCAAATGAAATTGTGCAGCAACCCCGACGTGTTAAATCCCTAAATTCAACACCAGAACAATACCCAAGAACTGACACCGATTGGTGTTAAAATTTACCACCCCAGTTTTTGCAGTGAACTTTGTGTAAGGGCCGTGGTTTTTGATTCCTGTTGCGGCCAACGGTTTGTGCGCTTGGGCAAGGTTGTTGCTTTTTTTACCTCGGGGAGTGTGGGATTGGATATGCAATTTGTTAATTCATTTTAAATCACTGATAGTGCCTTAACTAAAGGCACTATCATTGATTTGCTAAATCAGAAAATCGAAAAAATCATAAACACGTATAGCTCGACATACACTACAAGTGCTAAGACTGAAAG
>JAMKCH010085639.1:0-135377 GCA_023653785.1 Ophioderma brevispina
GGCATTTGTGAACACTCGGTATGGGAACCTTTCACGGAAAGTGAATTATGTTTTTGCCCTGTAGTCATGTAGAAGTTTAGGCACACAGCCTGAAGGTGGAAATGGAGTACAGACTTTTTCTATTGATAGATTTTAGTTCATTAGGACCTAGCCAATATTTTGGAGGGTGTGCAAAATTTGTTACAGTGCTATTTTTAAAATCCAATTGGCTGCCACCATATCCAAAATCACTATATAATCTTAAGTATTTCAGATAGAGACAAATATTTCTCGACTCCGGTGTTTTAAGCACGAAAAAGTGTTGGTAGTGTACGAGTGTTATCATTACATTGCCACAAAATCCACTATGGCGGCTCAAATCAAATAGTGCTCCCGAATCATTAAAATGATCTGAACTCCTCCATTATACCTATTTACGCTACTTGAATCCTCGGAACACCTAAAATATGTTCTGCAGATGTTTCAAACTTCTGTTACATTGATCACACTCTGCAAGTGTGACTTAACACCTCTAGAATGTTTTTCCAACGCATCCGGACACGGCAAGTGTTCTGCACATTTTGCGGTTTTAGATGCTTAATTTCCAGTGTCTATATGCATGCGTTATTCTTTACACTTATGAGATACATGTATTTGATCACTAGAACCCTTATTTGGCATTTCTCTGTTAATGGACAATTTTTACAATTCAAGATGGCATCCAATACCAGCCGCCTTTAACAATAGTAAAACCTACATTATATTGTGTATTATTGTAGTTACATCAACTAATTATTCTTATCACGGTGTAAATTACGGTATGGGATAAGTTCTTTTGAATTTGACATTCTTATCTGGAATTTTCTGTTTCTTTAACATGCAAACAAATGTTAAGATGGAGCCAATTGACTGTTTTTTTTTGCCTCTTTAAACCTACTAAATTACGATAGATCTGCATTGTTTTAGTTAAAACACCCAAAATGATTATGAAAGTTTAAATTACGTATGCGATGTATGTCTTTGAGCATTAATAACTCGTATCTGGTATATTTGTTTGACCACTACTTTAAAATTCCAAAATGACTGCCCTATATTATGACTATATGACAATTCGTATGTTTTAAAGATCTTAAAAGGGCAGCCATATTGGCTTCCATCTTGATTGGTAAGCTTGTTAACACACTTGAAATGTCAGATATGAGTTCTACTGGATATAGAGCGCAGAATTATGCCTCTTACACAAATACTTCATGAGTTATCGGTCACTGAATGATTCAGGCATATTGGGAGTTTCTAGGGTGGCCATATTGGGGGTTTGATGGTAATGTTGTGATCAATTCACGCAATACCGTTCCAAAAGATCCTCGTGCTTTAAAAAACCTGGAAATTTCTATGCATAAAATATGGCCCATTACTGAATTTGGGTAATAGCGGGCATATTGGATTTCTAGAACATGGCACTGCACGAAATTGTGCACACCCTCCAGGAGACAAGAAATTATTAGCTTAGATCACCATTGACAAAAATCAATCAATAGAAAAAGGTACTCCATTTCCACCCTGTGCCCCACCCAAGTCCTCCCTCCTGACTACTGCAGATCATCCAAGCATGCAAGAAGAAAACAAAAAAAGCATTACTTCGTAGGACGCTTTCATAGGAAGGAGGTTAATACGTTAACTTGGCCATACCTACCCCCAGAACAATACCCAAGCATGCCAAAAGAATACAAAGAAGCCATTTTGTTTTTGCTTCTTCTTTGTTTTGAGTTCCGATGGGGGTCATTATTATGGCCAACGTCCTGCAGGTAATGCTCACGTTCAATGTGTTTTTTTTATTAATCTTTCTCTGAAGATGGCTTAGAAATAAAAAAATAAAAAAAAAACGTAAGTCGCCTCCATAGCTCATTGGTTAGGCACTATGCGGTCTGTAAACCCGGGGGGGTCGTGAGTTCAAATCTCACTGGAGGCGAATTAGTATTCTATTTAACTCTTCTTTTATAAACCTAATAAGCATTTGTTAAACACTGGGTAGTTGGACACTCACGGAAAGTGATTATGTGTTTGCCTTTTAGGATCATCCAAGCATGCCAAGAAACAAAAAAAAAAAAAAAACAAAACCGCATTAACTCTTAGGACGCTTTCATGGGAGGGTCCATACGTTAACTGGCCAAAACCTGTCCTCCAGAACAACCCAAGCATGCCCGAATTACAAAAGAAGCCATTTTGTTTTTGCTTCTTCTTTGTTTTGAGTCCGAATAGACTACATTTATTATGGCCATACCTTTTGTCATCCATGAATGAACCACGTTCATGTGTTTTTTTTTTCGTTTCCGGTATTTGATGGTGAAATCAAAAAAATAAAAACACGTAAGTCGCTTCGTAGCTCAGTGGTTAGAGCAACTGGTCTTGCAAACCAGGGGTCGTGAGTCCAAATCTCACTGGAGGCTAATGATTATTATATAATTTTTCTTTTATAAAACTAATAGGCATTTGAACTGAACATCAGGTATGGGAACGTAACGGAAAGTGAATTATCTTGTTTGCCCTGCAGATCATCCAACCATGCCAAGAAGAAACAAAAAACGCATTTACTCTTGGACGCTTTCATTGGAGGTCAATACGTTAACTTGGCCATACCTGTTCCTCACAAGAACACCACCCCCCAAGCAGGCAAGAATGCAAAAGAAGCCATTTTGTTTTTGCTTCTTCTTTGCTTTGAGGTCCGAATGGACTACATTTATTATGGCCATACCTGTCCTCCAGGTAATGCTCACGTTCAATATGTTTTTTTTTTTCGTATTCCTGTATATGATGGTGAAATCAAAAAATAAAAACACATAAGTCCCCTCCATAGCTCAGTGGTTAGAGCACTGGTCTTGTAAACCAGGGGTCGTGAGTTCAAATCTCACTGCAGGCTAATTATTATTCTAATTAATTCTTCTTTTATAAAACTAATAGGCATTTGTGAACACTCAGGTATGGGAACCTTCACGGAGAGTGAATTATGTTATTTGCCCTGCAGATCATCCAAGCATGCCAAGAAACAAAAAACGCATTTACTCTTAGGACGCTTTTATCGGAGGTTAATACGTTAACTTTGCCATACCTATCCTCCGGAACAACCAAAGCATGCCTAGAATACAAAAAAAGCCATTTTGTTTGTGTTTCTTCTTTGTTTTGAGTTCCGAATAGACTAAATTTATTATGGCCATACCTGTCCTCCAGGTAATGTTCACGTTAAATGTGTTTTTTTTCGTATTCCTGTATTGATGCTGAAATCAAAAAATAAAATCACGTAAGTCGTTTCCATAGCTCAGTGGTTAGAGCACTGGTCTTGTAAACCAGGGGTCGTGAGTTCAAATCTCACTGGAGGCTAATTATTATTCTATTTAACTCTTCTTTTATAAAACTAATAGGCATTTGTGAACACCCATATGTGGAACCCTTCACGGAGAGTGAATTATGTTATTTGCCCTGTAGATCATCCAAGCATGCCAAGAAAAAAAAAAAAAACGCTTTACTCTTAGGACGCTGTCATTGGGGGCAAGTTTTGTACAGGGGTCAAAGGTAAAACAGCTCTAATTGTTTTGAAACCTACACCAACTTATTCATTTGATCATGAGCATTAAAAAGATATAGTTTGCCATATCTACGGTCATTAGTTTCAGGAATATAGGCTCATAACGGTTCAAGGGCATCCTGGGGTATTTTTTTCAGCGTGATCCGATTTTGACGAAACTAGTCTCAAACTGTTTTTCAGGTCATATCTTATAACAGAAAATTCATATTTGCTCTGCATTTGACATTTTAGTATGAAAATTAGATGGTAAATATTAATGACACCATAGGATATGTAGACCATTTTTACTTTTTGATCTCTAATTACATGACCAAATGGTGAAATGAATGCAAGTATTATATTTATTCCTGGTCATTGGGACTATGAAGAATCTGGAACCGTTTTGAAAAGAATCAGAGCATTCTGAAAATATTCCCCCAGGATGACCTTGAACCTTTATTGCCTTATAACTATTAAACTATAACCCACAGTTAGGGAAAGCTATATCTTTTACGGCCAAAATATTGGTATAGATTTTAGTACAAGTATACCTACTTTATATTTTCCCCCTGTACAAACTTTGCCCCCTGCAAATACATGTTCCCCGCTACCTATACTTTTAGACTTTTGATATGTTATTCTATAATCATTTCTAAGTATAACAACACCAAAAATGTTTCTGTTGCAATTATTTTGAGGCCAAACCATTATTTTATGTAATTTTCTTGCACTAATACGTTTTCGTAAACTAGAGATCATGTGCAACAATATGATATCACATGCTGGTGGTGGGATGGATTGGGTTGTTCCAGAGTGAGGAATTGAGCGACCTCTACCTCCCATAGCCCATTTTCCTTCTTTCCTTGTTCTTTTCCTTTCTAAGCATTCCAGTTGCCTAGGTTTTAGTAGGTAGGGTTAGAGGCACCTGAGCCCTGTGATGATCAGTGACACTGATACCAATAACATTGACCCGCGTGGATATCCTCACAAAGGTTGGTTTTTGGTGGCTCGAGTGTATCCAAATATAATACAGTACGGGTGGCAACTGTACAAAATGTTGAACCTTAAATTTGCTTTATTTCATTTTAGGCTCTTTTCCTCTGAGTAGGGTAGTGGAACCCTTGCTGTGAAAAACACAGCAGAAAGTCTTTTTAGGCTGCCCACTGCATCCAGTATCATAGTCGTCTTGACTTTGTCTTGCCATTGGATATAGATGAGAGAGAGTGAGGTCGACGCTGCGCAACTTTCCCTCACTGTTAACCAACCCATGTGCAAGTAATGACATCGCAATTCGTTTTGAAAATGTTTATCCTTTGAATTATTTGTCTTGTCATGGTCATCTTCATCACTGATGGACGAATACGTCACGAAATCACCCACCAAATTATATTTGAGAATGTTGTTATTTACATTAACATCTGTTTGAAATTGTTAGTTTTATGTAATTCGTCGAATTATGCCACTTTGTCTAACATGGAAACAAAGGTAGAATAAGTGATATTAATTGTTGTACTTACATAGGCTAGCCGCAGAGGTCACCAGTCCAAACACAAATACTATGTAAACAATTAGTTTAAATTTGAAGTTATGAATTTATGAAGTTATGGAACCACTGGACGTATTTTAGTTTCACATACGTTGGTGACAGTTACAGTTATGGGTGGAATAATCATTATTTGAATATATAAAATTACTGAAATTGGAAATCATACAAAGGAAATGTACTAGTAGAAGAGTTCGATCAGCTGTGTGTATTCTGTCATGACGTCTCGTGGTCGTCAAAGGTCAGAAATACCTTTCAAACACAAATAAATGAGCCTTTTAGTGGGAGAGCGTGGCCTAGCGGTTAGGGTGCTTGCCTCTGGCGCAAATTTACCATCAAAATTCCCGGGTTCGAATCCCGGTGGGGTCGTGGCACTTGCTGGGATTTATTCGGGTACTATCAATTCTGGATTTGATCTGTATACCAGCTATTGATTAAATACAGAATACCGCTCTCCTCCATGGTTCACTTGGAATTGGGCAAATGGATCATGAAAGCATCCCGTCCTTCGGAGGGGACGTTAAGCCGTCGGTCCCGTGTACAGAGAGTCACAACTGTACATGTACATCGCAGTCAGTGTTCAATAAGAGTAGGGTGGAAACCCCTGACTGTTCCCATTCCGCCCCAGCCTCAAATAGCGGGCCATGTTAGGAGCGTCCGTATCATGGATACACGCGGTCCCGGATCAGCTCACTAGCTGAATAAATCCTGACACCACCACAAGCCATTACCAATGACTTGTGGATACGAGCAAACAAAATGAGCCTTGTGCACAAATGATCTAAATTTATATAATAACACAGATTTAATGATTTTAATCAGATCTATTTGGTTCAAGAATTTGGTATGTTCAAAACAATATTACATATATAGTAAAATTACACACAGTTTATAAGATTGATACTTAGAGTCCATTAATGTCCAAAAGAAGCGTTGCAGTTCAACGATGATATGTCCTGACAGCGAAGACTTCAAAATGACAGCATGCAAAGTCACACTTATAAATCAGGTAATATTCCATGGGAATCTTCTCAGTCCTGAAGATAACTTTTGTCCAACAAGACGACAAGGTTAAATAAGTCCCTCGACGACGCTAATATTCCACAGTATATCAGTCCAAGATAATCACCACGATTTCTATCTGTCCACAATTTGGAATCCTATTTTGATTCCCAGCACTTTTGGCTTCAAAGACGACAGTAGAATAATTATAGCACATTGCTCACGTGGAATTGAAAATATAATAAATCCTGGCACTATGTACAGGTCTGCAATTATTGCAGATCAAAACTAGCTATAGCTTCTAGCTACTTGCTACTCTGACTGCTGGCAAATCTAACATCTCGGAACTCTCCTTTATACAATGATTTCACAAAGTTCCCAAGTCTTAAAATAGATATTACCACAGCATCATGCATAAACATAACCTTGCACTAGCTGACCAATTGGAATTCACATAAATTACATCATCTACATTGCATCACTTCACATTTATAAGATCATGGGGAATCCACAAGTTATGCAATATGTTTTGATCTCAAAGCATAAACAAGTTGACTCAGTTTCTAAATTTAGCCTTTTTTGGGAATCCCATTCATTGCTCTAGTTGTCAACAACAGGTGCATATCTCAACACAGCACTAGGGGAATCCCACTTCTCTTGCACAATCTATCTAGTAAATAACACCTGGTCTGATCTCAAAATAGTACAAGGGGATTTCCATAATAAACAAAGTGCTTTTTCCATGAGACCTTTTCTCAAATAAAATTGAAAAAATAATATTTTTAACCACAAAAATAAAGGCCAATATAACAATATCATATAATGATGACATCAACGATATAGGGAGAGCGTGGCCTAGCGGTTAGGGTGCTTGCCTGTGGCGCAAATCTACGAAAAAATCCCGGTTCGAATCCCGGTGGGGTCACTTGCTGGGATTTATTCGGGTACTCATTTCTGGATTTGATCTGTATACCAGCTATTGATTAAATACAGAATACACTCTCCTTCATGGTGCACTTGGAATTGGGCAAATGACCCACATTGAAAGCATCCCTCCTTCGGAGGGGCGTTAAGCCGAAGGTCCCGTGTACAGAGAGCCACAACTGTACATGTACATCGCAGCCAGTGTCGAATAAGAGTATGGTGAAAACCCCTGACTGTTCCCAATCCAAAACCCAGAATCAAAAAGGGAGCCATGTTAGGAGCGTCCGTATCATGGATACACGCGGCCCCGGATCAGCTTACTCAGTTGAATAAATCCTGACACCACCACAAGCCATTACCAATGGATACACTAAGAAGAAGATCAATGATATAGATTTAAAGACACTATCACTGATTCACAGTCAAGATTCAAAATATTTGAAATTTGTAGCAATAGCTTAAAAGTGATGGGTAATCTGTAGAATTATCATAAATTATTTTGCAACTGAAAAAAATACAGAAAAGGGGGAAGACGAAGACAGCAGTGTTCAAAGATGTGAATCTCCATTTAATTACGAGCTGCGGTTTTGTTGTGTAAGTGTCAGTACGAACTGCAGGGACAAAAATATCTTGGCGCAACTGAGAGATTTCAAAGGCTTCCATATTTCAGCTATAGTAGTGGTTTCATATAGATTAGACACTCAATAGAACTCTACCTTTTATTTGGTAAAGGAATGTCAAAAGTGAAAGGGGAAAGGTGATTTTCCATATTATATTCAATATTTAAAACAGGCTGGCCCTGAATTCCTATGCTCCTATAAGAAATTAGAAATGCACAATTTTTGTAACAAAGAAATAATTCTCAGCTTTAATCCCTTTCAGATGGGGATATTTTTTTATAGAAGTTTTACATCAGTGCAAAAATCAGAATTTTCACATTTTGTGATGAACACTTGTTATGTGAAATGCTCTCGTTGCACCTTTAATTTGTCCTGATTTGTTGCTTTCAATCTTGCACTCGCTAGGGTAGTTGGATAATATACTGTTACAGACATGCAAAAATAATTTTGATGTTTGTGTTCTTTTCTGATGCAGCAATCACCTTTAAAGCCGCATCCTAGCTCAGTGGTTAGAGCTCTGGTCTTGTAAACCAGGTTGTAACGCTATCCAATCATCTCGTGAAACAAATTGACATATTTGATTACATGATTTATCACAAACCATCGGGAACAGCATAACATGACCTTGAGCAAAGTCCAACAGAAGTACTGTCTTCTTAGATGACTTCACATTCCTACCTTATGTGTTCTGCAAGAATTCTGATTCTCGCTCACAGTCCATACGAATCGTTGTCAAAAAGAAATACCAATATTCAAACATGTTTATGAATGTTAAAAAAGTGGAATACTGCGATGAAGCGGTTTTACTTTATTTAAAATGTTATGTTCTGACCAGGAACTCGCAAATTTCCCGCCAATCTTGGCCGTCACAAATGGAATGCAAAGTCAACATGGAATTGGCGCCAACAGAGTTCACAAGTCAAATGTAAAAATCAGAAGAGCGACACGCATATTAACAAACGATAGCATACAATGTACTTTTGGGGATAACCCGGGGTACAGTCATAACCGTTTTTTGCCGGAGAAGTATCTGAGGAATAGAAAAAAGAAAGGAAAATAGAAAGGCATGTGAGGCAAACGATCTTGACCTGCGGTGTTACCTGCCTGGCTAAGGACAGCACTGTAAAAAAATGGACATTACAACCTAAGTGTCATGAGTCTAGGTGTTGATGAATTGATAAGTATTCTTGGCTACTGATGAAAGATAAACAGATTGAATGGGCATGTTCAGACCGATGCCATAAAATTACAGGTTAGGTCATTTGTAATTAAACAGGAGGTCAATTACAACAATGGTCCCATAATGGGAAGGTGATTATGTCAAACTCGTGACTTAAGATATACGCGCGATGAGAACTCAAAGCGGCCTGGCCACATTTTCACAAAATATGAAAATTTCTTCAATTGCTCTCAAATGATAGTTAGGCCATTGGAGAACAGAGATATATTTTACACATAAAATAAACCATACCCAAAACAGTAGGGACATTGATATGAGGATAAAGACATCCAGTAATTTTGTAGGCCAATTTTTAAGTTTTCAAACTTTAATCAACAAAGTGTATTACATATATTTGACTCGTACTCCCTGATATTAAAACCACAAAGGTTATAGGACCGAGTCAAACAGTTGATACATAGCGTGAAGAACATGCATACGGCGTGCGTCTTCTTGTGTTGTTGGTTAAAAGCCATTTTAGTCGTCTGCTGAATTTCGCGGCGCCGCGGACGCTGAATTTCAATCGTTCCGTTTACCCATAAGGAAGCTGATTTGGCTTAATATTCGGGTGGTGAGGCTTTTGTATATAAAAGCTTACAACCATGCAAAAATATCGATTTGAAAAATATCTTGTGAGGGCGCTCTCTTTTAAAATGTGCCAGGTTTAACTAGAGGGTTTTAACGTACCCTTGAAAAAGAGGTGGATTCCTGCATTTGTTATATATGACAATTAGATCTTAATCTAATGAGCTGATTCAGTACGGTCGGGTCTCGCGAGGTTAGTTGCGTGCATACATTTTCTGTGTTATCGTGAATATCTTTCGTGGAGCTTAACCTCGTAAAAGATGCTCTACGAGATTTCTATAATAACAGATTTTACCCGGAATATAGTCAAATTTGGCAAATTCTTGTCAAATGTACAGATTTTCCAGTCAAATTTTAGTTAGAAAATCGGATTAATCAAGAGTTATTAAGACCTAGTCAAAAGGACATCAAATTACCATCAAACAAAGCACAAGTTCCGTGGATGCGTGTAAAAAGTGTAAATCGATTGGATGAAAATAACCCTTCATACACACCATCCTTCCTGAGAACAAGAAACATAAATATAAAGTACATGCCATGATAGGCGTCTTGTATATTCAGTTGACATTACATGATTTATTATGTTGCCATTTTTTGGAGTAACAACAAGTTCCATAATCTCTTCCTCCAGCACGAGGCCGTTTGCGGATTTAAACTTAGGCATATTACTGCTGAACCGTTAAACTTTAAATTAGGTCAGAGAATAATGATAAAAAGAAAACCTCACCCATGGTCACACAGGAGAAACAGTCACTGGATTGTCACCAAGTAATTGCATCTCGGTATCAAATTTCAATGTTAATTCACCAATTATTAATTTGTAAAATTGACCATTTTTATTTTACAAGGGGAATTACTGTAGTAAGCGTGGTCAAGAGATTGATTCAACCCCTTAACCACGAAAGGTACTAACTGGTACTTATGTAACTGACATGGCTGATACGTTATTTATGACGCACGCACGCGGGCTACAATACCACCGCGAATACCACCCACCAATCTGCTCTCACTCTTTGTCTGTCTGTCTGTCTGTCTCTCGAGCTCTGTCCGTGTAGGTGTCTGTTCGTCGTCATGATTCTTTCTGTTGGTCTGTCTATGTGATATTTCTTTCTCACCGAGCTTTGTCACCTGTGCGCGAAGGTATAGTCGTTGTTTTTTTTTGTTGCACATTTCTTCATGTGTTGCAAATGTCAATATGTCTCATTTTTGTTTGTCTCCATGTTTCTTTGCCCTTCGATCTGCCTCTATCGCTCTTGCTCTACCCGTTTCTTGGACGGCATACCTTCTATCTTTAATTCGTCTCGACGTCTCCATGTAGCATTTCAAATGATTACAAGTTTAAATTATCATAAGCAAATAGTTGTCTTTCTCTTTTCTTTCATCAGCTCTTCATATATTATCACTCTATCATGATTAGAATAGAACCAATAATATCGTAATGATATTAAGCCTAGTTTGTGTGGGAGAGCGTGGCCCACTGGTTAGGATATTCGCCTTTGGTGCAGGAGGTCCCCGGTTCAAACCCCGGTAGGGCCACTAGCTGGGGTTTAATCGGGTACTAAATTCTGGATTTAATTTGTATAAGAACTATTGATTAACACTAGAATTCTGCTCTCCCCGTGGTTCATTTGGACTTGGGCAATGGAACATGAGAATATCCCGTCCTTCGGAGGGGACGTTAAACCGTCGGTCCCATGTACAGAGAGTCATACCTGTACATGTATGTCAGTGTCGAGAAGAGTAGGGTGGTAACCCCTGATTGTCCCAAGCCGTTCTGGTCAGTTTCGAGGGATACCCCTAGTAGAGTGGTTAACCACTGTTGGGTATACCTCTGAGGTCTCGGTCCTCTAAATTGTAATAAATAAATAGTTTAGTTTGTTTGTATTCACTTTCACCGTATTCAACAGGCAATTCAATAGGCAATCTTCAAAACAGTAACCAAGTGCATTGACACCCAAATGTGTCAAGATTATAGAGTCAATTCCAAGAGGCAATCCAATGTATGTAGTCCCGTTTTACTACTGGAAATATTTCGCATGTTGATGGTGTGAATTTTTCCTAGAGCACGCGTGGTCCAGTAGAAAAGCGCAAGACTCGTACGTTGTGAGTTCGAGCCCCACTGCGGACAACGTATTGTGCACTCTGGCAAGGCACTTTATATCGGTTGCCTCGTTGACCCAAGCGATATTTGGGTAACTGTTATGGGGAATAATACAATCTAAGTGCTGATAGGATTGTGCGCTTGGCCAGCAGCCGGCCTATGTGAAGCAAAATGATTATGATGATTTCCTGAATGCAGCGTAATAATATTAGGCAACAGTGCTTTGAATCCTGCGGAAAGGGCGCTATACAGATGTCGATATTATTATTATTATTATTCTATGAATAATTCAGCATTAAGCCGAAATTCTGTGTCCCATTAAGGTTTCAATTGTTTGCATTTATTCTGTCAAAGGATATGAATATTAATTTATTCAAATGAAGTGGAATAACAAAGGATATGAACATTAATTAATTCGAATAATAAAAAGAGCTCATTATAACCTAATGAATAATTAAAATTTCCCCTTAAGTATCATTTTTGGATGATAAAAATCTAATTCTTTAACACGAGAGGTATGCATAGAGTGTTGTGCATTAAACCTGACGAATATTTGACATTAAAATGTCTTTCTTACAATTAGATTGAGTTCAATAAATGGTGTAGGCCCTTTCTAGAGGCCTGGTTTGTTCTGGTACTAAAATTCCTAATTAATTATTGCTATTGTGATTTGTATCACGAATGATAGTAGTTAATAATCAGATACGCTTACCTCCTATGTAAAACGATTTTATTTTTTACCTCATCATTCTTAAAATACATATTAATTTCCAGAAATGTCCATCTTTTCAAAGATGGCTTTCAAAAGTAATGTTTTCATGAGAGCCACCATTCAGAAAACATGTGATTAGGAGCACTGAAGTCCTGCCTTCATGGGGTTATGTGTTTTAATACCTCCAGTGCTACACTTAGTTTTATTAAAGTAGGATCAAAGATGCACCCAGTACCAAAGCGTTGAAACCCCTTAAGACGCGAAAAGACAGGTGGGTGTCGGGTATGCGTTAATTTGCTGTAATACTATCACTCAATAATGAATTTAAAAACCATTGATTTGAATAAAAATAGGAGAAAATAATTCAGAAGGGATTGCCGGATGGAAATTGTATAGTTGGCCAGATTTACGTTTATTAAGTGCAAGGAAGGAAACGTAAACCTCGGATGTTAACCAAATGAAAATAGTCTCTTTACATATTTGTGGAAAGTAAAAAAGGTTGTATCACCTGTAGGCCCTATGCAATTCCTGTGTGTAGGTACATTTCTGACGTATGTCTTAGACTATTTCAAAGTATTCAGGCGTCACACGTTTATTGGTCTAACTAAAAGGAAATACATAAAATTTAAAACTAGCTCAAATTTTGTCTGAAAGTGGGTGAGGGCCACTTCCTTCCCTTTATTTAAGTAGTAGCACATTAATACCATTATTATGACCTAATATGTACGTTACTATGGGGTAATGTTCAAGTTCGGCAGATACGTGGTCAGTGCTATTTGCTCTATAGTCTGTAGCAGTCATTTTAACACTACAAATTATTTGTCCCTGAACAAATAAAGCACAATAAGTGTTAGAGGTAAGAGAGGTTAATTTTGCGTAAGAAATCATCCAATTTTATATAGGTAAAAAATTGTAGTGGGAAATAAATACTGACTCACTTCCCAACGAGGGCAGTCATTAAGTCAGAGACGGGTGAGTGGAAAGCATTGCTGTCAATCATCTCGATTCTTTTGTTATAAAATTAAAGCTAACCTTTACTATTATTATTATCAGCTGATAATAAGCGAGTTCGATAATTCAGGCACTACAGTGTGAGTCAAAAAGAATAGGACCGTGATTGATTATATTTTATCAAAAAACTAATTGAGCTTGATCAAAAAGTTTTAGATATTCGAAACAAGCATGTTCTTCCGCTCATTAGAAAAAAGAATCACCGAAATTCATCATTCCTAACCATTGTTATGCATGTTCTGCCGAAGGAACCCTTTTATCCAGCTGTCCACGGGATGTTGTATGCTTTGAATATGTGTTAGTACCTGGGAAATGACTGGGTCATTGAAATGTAAATGAGATGTAAATTCGCGAGTTTCAAAAACAGATTAGCATGGTCTGCACAAAATCAATAATAATGAATAAAATAACAAATTAAATCTGAAAGTATTTTCAAAACTAACTTGGCATCTTGGTGGAAAGGTATTAGGTATCATGGCCCCTCCATATCCAGATGTACAACAAACTTGTAGAGTTGAAACTTACTTGGAACCCATTTTCCCGTTGAGGTTCAGGGATAGTTTGCCTTGCAATTTCCGCAAGCAAACCGTACACCTTTCAAACAGGTTATTATACCAATGGTCAGGAAATTTGATGAATATGGAACCATCAAGAACCGACAACATGAAGCATCAGGAAGAAGACGGACTGCCAGGTCCCAAGCTAACATTGCTCGAGTGAGACAAGCTCTGAGAATGAACCAAAGTATCAGCTCAATTCTTGGGTTCATTCTCAGAGCTTGTCTCACTCGAGCAATGTTAGATTGGGACCTGGCAGTCCTTCTTCCCGATGCTTCATGTTGTCGGTTCTTGGTGGTTCCATAGTCATGGAATTTCCTGACCATTACTATAATAACCTGTTTGCAAGGTGCACGGTTTGCTTGTGGGAACTGCAAGGCAAACTGTCTCTGAATGGGTCTGCAAGTAGGTTTCAACTATAAAAGTTTGTTGTATATACATCTGGATATGGAGGGCCATACCTTTCCACCAAGATGCCAAGTTAGTTTTTAAATACCTTCAGATTTGTTATTTTAGTAATTATTATTGATTTTGTGCAGACCATGCTAATCTGTTGTTGAAACTCGCGGGTTTACATATCATTTACATTTCAACGACCCAGTCATTTCCCAGGTACTCGCACATATTCAAATCATTCAGCATTCCGTGGACAGCTGGATAAATGGGTTCCTTCGGAAGAACAGGCATAACAATGGTTAGGAATGATGAATTTCAGTGATTCTTTTTTTTTCTAATGAGCGGAAGAACATGCTTGTTTCGAATATCTAAAACATTTTTGATCAAGCTCAATTAGTTTTTTGATAAAATATAATCAATCACGGTCCTATTCTTTTGACTCATTGACCTCCGTGACCCATCTCAGCACAATAAAATTCAAGGATTCTGGGATGGGACACGGAGGTCAATCGGGATATGAACATTGTTGTTGCTTATTGTAGCACAGCAGTGCCTGAATTATCGAACTCGCTTATAATAATAATAACAACAACAATAAATAAATAATACCAATAATAATAGTAAGTACCCAATCAAGAGAAATGTAAGACTGGTGTTTGCCCCCGGTTTCATGCTATGGCCAATAACAATAACTGCTCAGATATTTAAAGAGAAAAACAAACTTGATATATAGATTAGACGTATCACTATCAGTTACTTTGATTTCCTCAAGTTCTGAGGATCTGCGTGTTGTGATTTAAAGTTTGGTCTTGTTGTGAAGTATTGTACTGAGACTTGTTTAGTTTCTGTAGATGAATTGGGGAAAGTCGATATCTACAGTATTTCTCAGAGGAAAATCAGCTATTCTTTATTTGTTAGTCCATGTAAGGTTCGGATTTCATTTTAAAATTATGTACCTATAAATATTATGTGTGGTATATTAAATTTGTCCAAAAGGTCGGTATCTGAAAAGCACATACTTATACGTAGTTACTGTCGTGGTTTTACTTTTACTCAACTATTCTATAGATAGGCGTAACGTTTACCAAAATTTTTTGGCAAATAGCATCTTACAAAACTTTGAAGGAAGTCAAAATTAAATTGATATTTTTGTTATTATTCATTATTTTTAAATGATATTTTTATCATGGTTATAACCTATACAGAGTTAAAAGGGTTATCAGATCTGACAAAATCTTTGTCAAAATTTGATTCTCTTCACGAATTACCGAAGTTTTTTATAGTCCGCCGGACTCAAAGTCCACCTACAAAGGTAACGAATAGTGCACTCGATTCAGTTGACTCTTCACGCAACATTAGTTCCAAGCTTTATTCGTTGTAGTGTATGGATCCCGGACTATGGCTCCCGACGGGCTATGTCTCCTTTTACAGCGGTAAGACTCATGTTTCACATTTTTTAAATTCTTAAACAGCTATGAAGTTATTTACAGCTATTTCTTTGTTTCCTATCCGTTCTGTATGAGACGGTATAGAACGGGTTGCGAGTACCGCATATCTGACGTTATTTCTCCGTTATAGTACATATACGTGCGTCTGACAACGTTACTTATGTCAGTTAGGTTCAATTCCAAATTTCACAGACTTGTCAATTTTGCGACAGTTCTATATAGACCTATTTCCCATGTATCTTCCCATCATACACTATTCCGGAGGTACTTCTGGGATGCGAAAAAGAACGAAGCAATTTCGCACACTGGTCCGTATTCAAAATCGGCGTTTTTTTAACAGGGAGAACACAGTTATAAAACAAATGTTCACCAAAATAAAGGGCTGAATGATGATAGTGAATGTAACCCAATGGGCGCTACCAGCTATGATACAATCGGTCTGATTGGCTCATAACAAGGACACAATCCATAGATAGCCCTTGAGGAACCAATACAACAATGCTTCTATAGGCCTACCTCTGTGTAAACCATACCAAAATTTTACAGATCTTGAGGTGCTCATACATGATATCTCCTTACAAATATAACCAATACACTAGTGCTTAGATCCGATAGATAGGCCGAGAGATAGGCAGGTAGCGCCCAGTGGGTAAGACTGTCACTTCTCAACTTTCTATCCACCATCCTCTCAAAAGGCTGTGAGTAACCCTCCCGGGAAGTTGGTAAAGGGTCATCGGTTTTTTTATTATAAAAGGAGTTATGAATGATTTGGTCAGGTTAAAGAAAAAGAATGTCATGGTTTGGGCATGTATGAATGATCATCGATTGTCACATGACAGGAAATGACGTTATTTATTGTGTATGTTCATTTTCATGACGAATGGAACTAGCTGAATGTAAAACAAGATGATTTGTCCGATTTCTGCTTTATTACACCAACTGATTTGTAGCAGGCATTGCAAGATAACCCAAAACTGTAGTTTCTCTAAGTGTAACATTTCGTTAAGAAAGTCACAGCATACATGCAAAAGAAACAAAACAAGCCAGCTTCCCGCTATTATCACGAGCGATACACAAAAAAATGCCGCTAAAATATAAACGTTCACGTGGTACTCCAATGTAGAAATGGAGCCCGAATTGGAGCAGTTTTAGTGTTATGAAAATTGTCGTGAACTCAGTGGTTATTAGCCATATATGTTTAAAGTTAACCGCTTTGTAATCATTAAGAGAAGTTATGAAAGATGTCTTTTTCTAATCAAAACATCTCTTTACTCTATCAGCTTTTCACTCCAACCTACGGTACAAGACTTGATCCAGCATAGCTCGTTTAGCGTCATTGCCTTTTACATGAAGATTTAATGGCGTTGCGCTCATTTACGGTAAAAACTCTGTAACAGGGAATGGCCGTTCAATAAAGAATGCCCTCCACCGCTATTTACCGGTAAACCCGATGAATTTTCCCCGAAAAGTTTCCTTCGTGAAGAAGTGATATTTGCAGGTGACGCTTTCACTTTGACCATTAACCTTACCAGTGCAAAACGGAAGTCGCTAGAACCACGTGATCACAGTATTCGCAGTCGCGGGCAGCGGATTATTTTATCGTTTTTTCTTTTTCCAGTCATGGAATTGGAAATTTAAAATCATATTTAAAGCCAGCACTGGCAGGCAGCATTTTCAACAAAATGAACTTTCTTCAATTTGCTCGCAAATGAAGTCAAGGCCATTGGGATAATAGAGATATATTTTCAACATAACATGTCATACAAAAAACTAGAAGGGACATTAATAAAGGCTAAATACATCCATGTATTGTAGCTTTATATTTGCCATACTTAATCAACGAATTTGTCTATTACATGAATATAGACCTCGTATTCTTGATATTACAATCACAAAGGTCGAAGATAGCCATGGGAACCAAAGCGAAAAGATGCTCGGATAATGACCAAGGTGGCGCACCCCTGACAAGTACACTATTCTTCTCGAAATAATTTTCATAAATTATAGAAATCAGTTCTACATGTGTTCTCCACTCTATATGTGGCACATTTCAAAAATTGATGAATATCATTTCAAGTAAGGCCCTGAATAACAGTGACCAACGGATGCACTGTCATGATCCAATCCCCTCGGTATGCAGAGGACCAAACACTTCAGATTCCTTTTTCATCTGCAACTGCAGAGCCATTGTTATTATCCATGAACCTGAATAGATTTCAGGTGTTATACCACCACCCGATTTAGATTAAACTATTTTTCATGATGTGGAACACAAATTACATGTGGTACGTACACTAGACTAAAGTGTGCTATCTTGTTAGAAAATTGTTCCCCGAGGTTACCACTCATATATAGGGTGGTTAAAAAAGTTAACTCAAGTTAACCCAAGCTAACCCAAGTAACCCAGGTGTAAGGTGATTGTTAACCCACTTAATTCCGGTAATTTCAAGGAATTTGAGTCACCTAGTGCATATAGTGTTGATGAGTAAGTTTTTAGCAATCCTGAAAAAGTCTAGCTTTATTGGATTTCAAGATATGGCCCATTACTTTTACATCTATGAATTTACTTACAGTCTTATTTTTGTAATTTTCGCCATATTTTACGTATAAGTATTGAAACTGCGTTCTTGTAAATAAAGGCAAACACATGAGATAAAAACAAAATAAACTTTTTTCATGCTTATGGAACAGCGCGTTTCTTGTGCAGAGTCAACAGCGTCAACAGCGTAGTTTGTCAAAAGCTGAACTCAGTGGAATATATTTTACCATGTTCATGTCTTGTTTTCTTGTGTGTTTTATTATCTTGCATCTTTATTTCATATCAAATAAATCATGTTAATTTCTTTTTACTATGTATGTATTCATATTAAGATTGTATATATCTCAGCTTCTGGTATGCATGCATCAGTAACGATCAATATATTGTTTTAATCCGCGTTCATCCATTTTAATTGATACATACGTTAACTTATATACAGTATATAAGTAATATAAGCAATATTAGTAAGGGTGCCGTAATTCACACTCTTTCTCTCGTTCTTATGGGATCATCATCTCAATTGTATAAACATACTCTAAAATAGACCAGTTAACATCCTACGTCACTTCTTTTGTTGCCTGCGAATCCATTCCTGCGAATCGTTATGGCCCATAGTATTAAAACTCTAACAGATACAATTGCCCAGTGTGTAACAGTCAGGCCGACCTATTTCAAGATACCAGGCCCTAACATGTTTACAAACATTGCTGTTAACTGGTCTATAGTTATCGGATAGTTCCATTCCAAAATGTGGTTGAGGGAGCTGCACAGTTGTGAAATAGTGATTATTATTTCTTTGATAATATGAGTAGGTGCATCCACAATCATACCAGTCAACAATTCTTTTCTTTCTTTATTATTGATTAATTAGTAATTAATTATTTATTGACAATGTGGTATACTTTTCAACATGACTGGGAAATTTTAATTTTTTGACCCTGTGTTTATTTTTTTTGACCATGTGTAATCTTAAACTAGCCCTATTGAAAAAGTGACACCACAATTTGAGAGTACTAACAACCCAGCAGTGACCTAGAGTGTCTACACTAACTACCAATGGGGTTAAATCTTTTCTGTAGTGGGTAGACGTTTCATAAAGAAGTCCCACTGATGCAAATGAGGTATTGCCATTCATTCCGTCAAGCGCTACTGCACAACGTCATACAGCGCATGACGGAATCAACTGTAAACCTCATTTGCATCAATGGGACTTATATGAAACGTCTACCCTGTAGTGGGGATGAACGGACTCAGAATCAGAATCAGAATCAACTTTATTTCCATAATTTGAAACAAAATCATATACATCAACAATCACAAAAGACATTTCTAAAAACCACAATTATGGAGGAGGTGGTCAAAAGGCCAAAAGGCCAGAAGCGACCATCCCCCTTAACATAAAGTTACACATAAAGAATATCAAATGAAAACATAGTGACCAAAATGTACAATTCAAAAACTTTCAAAATTCAAGACTTATATGCTCCAGAATATCCCAAAATTAGTCATACTTAGAAATAAGTTGTTTTTTATATTGATTTCTAAAATGTTTAGTTGAATTTGATTGCTTCAGTGTTTGATTCAGTGAATTCCAAAGGATAGGTCCAAATGTCCGTACAGATTGATCTGAAAATACTTTCTTATTATGAGTCAAATTATAATTATATTTATTTCTTGTGTTGTAATTGTGGACGTCATAGCGTCTAGTAAAATATCCATTAAAGGTAGTTAGCAACTGATTTGTGCTGTACTTATACATAAATACCCCCAATTCTAAATTATACATGTCAAAGATGTTAAGAATATTGTGATTTGAAAATAATGGCGCCGTATGGCTTCTATAATGGCTATTAGAAACAGTTCTGAGAGCCCATTTTTGGAGCTTAAATAATTTGTCTAAGGACATTTTTGACGTATTTCCCCATATTAAAATAGCATAATTTAAATACGGCAAGATAAGAGTACAATATAAAGAACGTAAAATACGTTGTGGTACATAATATTTCAGCTTATTTAACATTCCAATATTTCGTGATATAATTTTTGAAATACCATCAGTATGCTGCTTCCAAGTTAGGTTTTCATCTATTAGTACCCCTAAGAACTTTGTTTCAAACACTCTTTTTAAATTTGTATTATCGAGAGTGATCGTTATTGCCCCCAACCGATGTCGTTTGGGGCTAACTTATCATTTCGACATGACTTATCAATTGAACATGATTTATCAACTATATTTGATGTCATAAACCAGTTTTGCTTACTTCGGTTGCTTACTCCTCAAATAAGGCCCCTATGATATTCTCCTCCTGCTCTAAATGGATCATAATTGTTGCCTAACAGTCAATAAACTCCCCGCGAGCAATGCTTGTAACAGACTACGATACAGTCAAACAACAGAGGTTTTGTTGACCTGTCCATTAATTCGCATTATTTTCAAAGACATCAGTAAAAGAAGAAAGTGTATTTATACATAGTGCAGTTAGTGTCCACTGTAAACGGGCCTCGACCTTTTGCCCACCCAACCGCATCATTGTGACATGAATCCATTCATAAGTTTGATCGTATGTAAATGATTCCCACTTCACAGGGCACCATCCAATCACTGATCAATGACATGCTATGGATGAGTGATTACCCACACACTCTGTGCATGAACATTGGCGAGTAGGCCTGTTTTTACACACGTTGGAAGCCTTGTTAGAAATGGTCGTTTCGGATATTTTTGAGTACCGTATGTCAACCAAATTACACCACCTTATAGAAAATAAGATTATATTGGTTGTCAGCTTCTACGAAGAGTATAGGTCTAACCGTTTGTCCATGGCGCTCTCTTGAATCTGCACAGCAATCACTGGTGATTTTTGCCATAGAGTTAGCATTATACCCTAACAAAATACCACTCTTTATAAATTAACCATTTTCGGATTTTTCTGAATGTTCTATCATAATAAAATTCACATATGTTATTGATGATAATATATTCTACAATTAGAGCTTCAACGAAGAGCACTTTCCTCGCAACGACGTGAGTTTTCTCATGTCCTATGCGTTAAGCACAGAGTACGCGTGACAGGTCATAGGCCTATTGAATGCACTGTTTGCACAGTGAATAGGGAAAATGGACAGTAACTGCAAGATGATCTATGTATTGACGCACGTTCAATCAGAAACCAGCTGAAAGGTAAAATAAACACCAACAAATTAAGCCTCCAGTGAGATTTGAACTCACGACCCATGGTTTACAAGACCATTGCTCTAACCACTCAGCTATGGAAGCACTTATTGCTTACGATTCGTGATAAGATCAATATACAATCCGTTAGCGGGCTTTTATCAAAAAGAAGAAAATTATTGCTGGCAAGATTGTCGACTACATCGAGTAGCAAACCTACAGTGATACTTTCACGCTTATGTAAATGTGGTGTCAAATGAAGGATATTACGGTAATTATAACGCAATAAAATATATTACTGATGTATTTATGTGTTTTTCAATAAACTCCATTACATTTTTCTAACACTTTCCTAACATTTTTTATTGATTGATTGAAACACTCTTCCCTCTCAACCGGTAAATTATGAATTTTGACTTTTATAGGTTTTTAGAGACTTTTTACTTTAATTTTCATGTTTTGTTTATCCTCGTAAAGATCTGTCTTTGTAGCACAAACGTTACAAGACGGTTTGTAATCATCAGTCATGTGTAAGCTTAAAAATTCAGAACAAACGGGTTTCTTGAAATTTTAACTACTTAGTTAAAATTAAAAAACAAACAAATATAAATCGTATATGTAAACAAATATTAATCGTATATGTAAATACTGTTCTGATACTTCCGCTAGGAAAGCGAAGGACGCCTTTTGGACCTAACACCTATAGGTAATATCTATTGATCCTCTTCCCATCCTGGCTTGATAGCTCAGTTGGTAAGAGCGTCGTGCTAGTAATACGAAACTCGACGGTTCGAATCCAGCCAATCACACATTTTTTTTCAACACTAACTTGCGCTGGCCATCTCCAGGGAAAGATTAATAAATATTCAAACGGATTTCTTGTTCTTGCTGTCAGCGTGTCGCATTATTACGTCACAACTAAGTTCTTATACTCTGTCCTTTGCAGCAATGGAAGCCATGCAGATCGGTTACTTTAGAAGTAACTTAAAAACAACATACAAATCTATTTCAGAGATTTCAAGCGTATCCAGTCTGTGAGCGCCACGAGTGTTCTGCTGAAGTTGATCTAAATCGGGCTCTAACGACGACAAACTTTTCCTAAACTCTGTTAAAATCGGGTAAAACGGTCTCTCTTCTTATAATGCTCATATTTTGAAGGGTTGTAATGAAAATGTATATTGATATTTGAACTAAAGATTACCGAGTTCCCAACACCTGTTATAGCCATTCGCGATTTGTTTCACGGAGTTGAAATATCCTGAAAATAGTGACATGTATATTATAGAAACGGATGTATAAATGGGGTATAGGTCTACTCGTAATATTAAGCATACATACAAAGAAGGAAAATACCCTTATTGATCTGCGTATTTTATCATTGAATTTCCTTTTGTAGTGTACATTCAGATAAATATATCGTTACGGTGATGGTTTATATATTGGATTTTTTGAATTGCATGGAATATAATATATTTATATGCATGTGATCTTACCGCTTCTTCATACAATAGTTCAAAACTCTGCAGAAGTGTGCTTTTCATTCAATCCAAAATCTTAAGTTGGGTTTCAGCTTCGATGTACCATATATTTTAGACCAGAGTAGATATAGACAAGAGTAGATACGAAATTAAGTTGAATTGAATATTTTTTTTTTTTTTTTTTTTTCGCAACGACGTGAGTTTTCTCATGTCCTATGCGTTAAGCACAGAGTACGCGTGACAGGTCATAGGCCTATTGAATGCACTGTTTGCACAGTGAATAGGGAAAATGGACAGTAACTGCAAGATGATCTATGTATTGACGCACGTTCAATCAGAAACCAGCTGAAAGGTAAAATAAACACCAACAAATTAAGCCTCCAGTGAGATTTGAACTCACGACCCATGGTTTACAAGACCATTGCTCTAACCACTCAGCTATGGAAGCACTTATTGCTTACGATTCGTGATAAGATCAATATACAATCCGTTAGCGGGCTTTTATCAAAAAGAAGAAAATTATTGCTGGCAAGATTGTCGACTACATCGAGTAGCAAACCTACAGTGATACTTTCACGCTTATGTAAATGTGGTGTCAAATGAAGGATATTACGGTAATTATAACGCAATAAAATATATTACTGATGTATTTATGTGTTTTTCAATAAACTCCATTACATTTTTCTAACACTTTCCTAACATTTTTTATTGATTGATTGAAACACTCTTCCCTCTCAACCGGTAAATTATGAATTTTGACTTTTATAGGTTTTTAGAGACTTTTTACTTTAATTTTCATGTTTTGTTTATCCTCGTAAAGATCTGTCTTTGTAGCACAAACGTTACAAGACGGTTTGTAATCATCAGTCATGTGTAAGCTTAAAGGTAGTTGCGAATTCTGATTAATTTCCAAAAACGCCTAACTTAAAAAAGCCTTAAACGTTTTTATGAGGGAGCTAGTGGTAGCTGACAGTTTATCAAGGTAGTGGTAAAATTGTAAAGCGCTTTTGATACATGCTTTGAAAGACGCTATATAAATCCGACAATTATTATTATCCTATAGTCACTCTGATGAAATTCAGAACAAACGGGTTTCTTGAAATTTTAACTACTTAGTTAAAATTAAAAAACAAACAAATATAAATCGTATATGTAAACAAATATTAATCGTATATGTAAATACTGTTCTGATACTTCCGCTAGGAAAGCGAAGGACGCCTTTTGGACCTAACACCTATAGGTAATATCTATTGATCCTCTTCCCATCCTGGCTTGATAGCTCAGTTGGTAAGAGCGTCGTGCTAGTAATACGAAACTCGACGGTTCGAATCCAGCCAATCACACATTTTTTTTCAACACTAACTTGCGCTGGCCATCTCCAGGGAAAGATTAATAAATATTCAAACGGATTTCTTGTTCTTGCTGTCAGCGTGTCGCATTATTACGTCACAACTAAGTTCTTATACTCTGTCCTTTGCAGCAATGGAAGCCATGCAGATCGGTTACTTTAGAAGTAACTTAAAAACAACATACAAATCTATTTCAGAGATTTCAAGCGTATCCAGTCTGTGAGCGCCACGAGTGTTCTGCTGAAGTTGATCTAAATCGGGCTCTAACGACGACAAACTTTTCCTAAACTCTGTTAAAATCGGGTAAAACGGTCTCTCTTCTTATAATGCTCATATTTTGAAGGGTTGTAATGAAAATGTATATTGATATTTGAACTAAAGATTACCGAGTTCCCAACACCTGTTATAGCCATTCGCGATTTGTTTCACGGAGTTGAAATATCCTGAAAATAGTGACATGTATATTATAGAAACGGATGTATAAATGGGGTATAGGTCTACTCGTAATATTAAGCATACATACAAAGAAGGAAAATACCCTTATTGATCTGCGTATTTTATCATTGAATTTCCTTTTGTAGTGTACATTCAGATAAATATATCGTTACGGTGATGGTTTATATATTGGATTTTTTGAATTGCATGGAATATAATATATTTATATGCATGTGATCTTACCGCTTCTTCATACAATAGTTCAAAACTCTGCAGAAGTGTGCTTTTCATTCAATCCAAAATCTTAAGTTGGGTTTCAGCTTCGATGTACCATATATTTTAGACCAGAGTAGATATAGACAAGAGTAGATACGAAATTAAGTTGAATTGAATAGTGACTTTTTTCCCATAATATTTTTTAATGGGAAAAATTAAAGTGCATAATAGGCATGACCATATTGAAAATCAATATGAAATATTGAAAACCTTAATGCTTTGGAGAATACTCACCTCATAAAACATACATTTTCATGTTAATTTTACTGTAGAGTTCTGTATGTGAGATAAGAACCGTGCTGTTGCTGTGTTTATTATGGGGCGGTTTATGATAATGTCATGTACGCCACACATGGATTTCCTTTTGTTCTCTCAGTTCATGAACAAAAAATCTACATTCCAAGTAATCGTGTATGTCATTAAAACCTCCCCTTCTTAATGTAACACATGTCAATCACCTAAAAGCGCACGCCCATTGTGCGTGTTGTACGCAGTGAATTTAGGATTATAATGGGTCAACTAACTCAACCAAATAAGCTTGTTCGTTTCTTTTCTTCTTCTCCTCCTTCTCATCTCCCTCCTCCAAAGCCCGTAATCCCGATAGTAGCATTGATTATTCTCTTCGTTGCTGTCTGTCGTGGGACCTTCTTAATTTTCACTTTTAAAGGGCCAAGTGAATTCGGCAGCCCTCACCGGAATACACTGCACGTGATGCTGCACTTTATTCCGATTCCGTTAAGGCTGCCGAATTCAACTACGCTTTCACTTTCCGCGTTTTACACTAAGCAGTAAAAATGTTCTTTTTATCTTTTTCTTGTCTTCTCCCTTTCTCTCACCGTCTTCCATATAAACTTTCTGTTCATGCATTCTTCACTGGGTTTCCCATCAATCCATCCCTCTCACGTGACCATACAGACCATCTCATTCTTGTCTCTCACTTGCTCATTGATGTCATTTACACGCAACTCCTTCCTGATGTTTTCACTTCTTTCTTTATCATTAAGTGTATTACTCCTTAAAACATCGTCATCCCTGTTGCGTCCAATATCCTTTCTTCCTTAGTTCCACTGTCCACGACTCTGCACCATACAGACGAGCAGTTCGTATGATAGTGTTGTAGAATTCTGTTTTCACCTTCCTTGGCATTTTCTTAACTTATGATTCCTGACAGTTCTCTCCCTTTCATCCAAGCTACAGTCATTCTTGCTCTTATCGTCATTCAGAGCCACCTTTCTCATTTCCATTCAACATAACTCCCAGGTAATTAATTTACTTGTTTTAGGCTGACATTCTTTCTGTCCGTAATTTTTGCCTTTGATCATCTTCTGCTGCAAACATTTACTACTGCTTTTGTGAGGTGTTGACCTTTAGATTCCATCACATTTTACTAGCATAACCATTGCTTTGCAGCTCTTTCTCATTGTCTGCCAGCAAAGCTATAGATAATCACCAAACAGCAGCTCCCACGGTAGCCAACCTCTATAACCTTTTGACTGATGACACCAAGTACAAGAGTAAATAGAAACGGGCTTACATCTGATCCTTGGTGTAAACCAACCCGACTAAATACATTACAAAGTAAAGATCTGATTGTAATTTCGCTTACGGGCATGGCAGACAGCATTTGCTTACACGAAATTCTCAATTTTGTAATTTCTGTTCATAAAATGTACTTTGATCACAGCAAAACGAAAAACACACGACCAGAATTAACTGGAATCTCTGCCCATAAATAAAGTTTAAAGTTTAAATCACACACACACACACACACACAACATAACAAAATGTAACAGAAAAAATATTTCCTATTGATAAAGACTCTAAAATAATCAAAACGCCAAGCCTCTAACATATCACAAAATGAGCTTGCAATTGTTACTCCAAACATGACAGGTCTGGTGAGTCTATTTTATGAAAAATTGCCCTTTTTCTGTTTGTATTGAGTGAAGAATATTTTGAGTTGCCTCTTACACACGCGGACACTACTGTTGCCTATGCAGAGTAAATGTTGACGCTCAGCTTCCAAATTAGGTTGTGTCATCATTAATGTCCTGTGGTAGATCTCCATTCCACTGATATTCATGTTTGACAGCGGGGATATTCCCCGGGATATCCAGGGCTGGTCTTGGCAGCCTTCCTAGATCAGAGTCTATATTTTGACCATGGGTGATGAGGAATGAAGAGCCAGTCGTTGTCTGTACCCTCGAGTTCATGGTACCGTAAAGAGTCTTCATGGCACGGATCGACCATTTTGACATGAATGCCATATGTAACTCTGATGTATTGATGAAGTAAGTTCTTATTTCCATAAGCTCTTTGTCACTTATTTGTGCCTACTGGGTGTCATATACATCTCTGTCCTCTGGCGCTTTTGAAAGAAATTTCAACAGGTGCTTAATGTCAAAATATGGTAGTGCGGAAACCAAAAAATGGCGGGAAACTCTGTTGGAGATCTGTCAGCAATAAAACGGTTTGATCAAAAGTGAGAATTCTGCGTTGTGAAAAGTGCATAAACTCTTCTAGCGATACAACACGGGAAATATTTATGCAGGATCATTTTACCTGATCGTTTCAACAGAATAGAACAGATTTAACAATCCAGAATTATTTATATGGAGAGAGATCTAGTTGAGCAAACTTAACAACGGAACTTGTGATACTTTTGATAGAAACACAAACACATGCAGGTGCAAGTGACTTCCTCAACCAGATTACGCTGAGATCTTTAAAAATTGTCTATGCCATATAGATGCAAGGACACGAACATAATCTCACGGCAAAAAATTCTAAACTTCTTTATTTTTCAGTTGTGATTCTCCTTCTCTCTTTAACTCTAAAGATTCAATTGCACTCTTAATTTTGGTTTTCAGCTCCCACTGTAAAAGGAGTGAAATTCATGTTTTGAAGAAGACGTGTATGGAGTGCAGATTAATTCCTTTGATTTCAGACAGGTCACTGGACACTATTTTGAAGAGTTGTTTGTCACATTTCACTCCTTTCTGATTTTAGGGCAATTGTACTCATTGTGGAAAACAGGAAATAGCGTGATATTTACCACCCATCCTTTCAGAGCAACATTTTAGGCACTCCATATGAGTAAAACAGGATTTAATTGTTTTGAAACCTACACCTAAGGCACCAAAACTAAGTGGAAACTATCTCCATGAGGATTAAAGAAGTATAGTTTACCATATCTACGGTCATTAGTTTCAGGATTAGTTGGGGTAATTCTTTCAGAGTGCTCCGATTTTGACGAAATTAGTCTCAAATTGTTTGCCTGAAAACCCAGAGAAAAATCCAGAATTATACCTGATTCAATCTCAGTGAGCCTTTCGGAATTGAACCGTGAACATTGAAGAGTTTGAATGAAGCTTAAACTGTAGATTAGCTGATAAACAGGGTTAAGCTATACCTCACTCAAAATCAAAATGATCCTGAAATGATCTTGCTCGTATAGCTCTGCGTGTAAAACCAATGAAGAATTTTACCATTAACCCGGATTAATTTATCAAAACTAAGTGGAAAATCTCTCAAATCGTTTGCTCCACAAACCGCTCGTTTTAAGGTCAAAGTTGTGTATCTCCCCTTGTAGATCCCTCGCTACGCCTACTTGAATTTAGACGACGCTTTCATACTATCTATGACATTCTGAATTGCGTATGGTGTATTTTCATGATTTTATCTCTAAAAACATGATGACGAACACGTTTAAACATTTAGCAAGCATAGCGATGCTAAAACTTAAAACAATCGGACAAGAATCTTTCACTATCTTGTTCTTCTCGTCTGCCGCATTTCCTCTTTTCCCCATGTCCTTGCTAGCCTCTAATTTTTCAGCTGTTTGTATAAAAGAAAACAAAATTGTCGCAATTCGGCAAATTTCCAATTTGATTTCACTATCCGTTAGTAAGTCGTAAGGATACTTTCCGAGTCATACAGGCACATCAACATTACAAGAAATTCCTGCAACACAATCCCATAATACCGCGCGTTCAAAATTTCATAAAAACGAATTCCATACAAAATGTGCGTAATTTTCCCCAGAGAGAGAGAGAGAGAGAGAGAGAGAGAGAGGGTGGGGGAGAGAGAGAGAGAGAGAGAGAGAGGGAAGAAGGGTGAGGGATATACACCTAGCACAAAAAGTATCTCGGCATGTTTTTCGATCAGCATTGTGCCAAAGTCCTACCATTTTGAAAGATTTCGAAATATACATTTTGTTGTCTAGGTCTTGCTCTTTCATTTAATACCTTGCTTGTAAAAAGGCGTGTAGAAATAGCTGAGATAGAACGTCCGAAAGACGCAAACCCCCAAAACCAAAAGTTGCAGTTTTTGGATTTTTCAATGGGCTTTGCAGTGTACTGGATACGAACACACGGACCACAATCAATATTACACGTAGGCTTTCTCGCTCATTCAGTCGGAAAACCCCTTTGTGTAAAATCAATACACACGTATTATTGCGTTGTACCACACAGTGACCATTGAAAAATCCAAAAACTGCAACTTTTGGTTTGGGGGGTTTGCGTCTTTCGGGCACTCTATCTCAGCCATTGTTGCACGCTTTTTTTACAAGCGAGGTGTTAAATGAAAGAGCAAGACATAGGCAACAAAATGTATATTTCAAAAACTTTCAAAAGGTGTACGTCACACAATGCAGGAAAAAAAACGTGCACAACTCAGTGGTCAAATATTTGCAGGAGCAAGTTAATCCTGAATGGGTTCCCATCACTCTAAGGATAGTTCTTATTCTACACATCCCCGAGCATTGTTGTGTTACAATACACATTACGAATTAAGCTCCCAACAAGAGTAGGGTTTAAGTTAGAAAATTGACAGAACAAATATGATTGATGTAACTCTTCTCAGCCATATTGTTCTAAGTCAAACTATTTAGCTAGGCTAATATAGTGCTTATTCAAAAATGCAATCCGTGTAGTTGGTGCTATAATTTCAAAATTACTGAGAATTATTTAAATTGTATGTCAGATTCTAAGTGGTGGATTATTTTTCGTATATCCTGTCCAATTTTCGTCCCTGATATGGTTCATTGGTTTGCAAACAAAGGTTGCGGGTTGGCAAGTTGAATAAGATGTCTTTCAGCTACAAAAATCTCCTGGTACTAATCCTGTCTGTTATTTTTCAAAATGAACTACTAAATATTTGTTGGTATTGATCTTTTATGCTCAATGCAATGTTTTCCTATATTCATAATTTTATTTAGGATAGTAGCTTAGCACCTTGGCCAAACTTTAAAGTTTTATCTTCAGAGTTTGTATGACAAATCTGTGTGAATATTGTAATTTGCAGCGGATGAACTTACTTATCGTGTATTCACCAGTCAAACTTGGAATGACTTAAATTGTGGTGTACTTACGTAATCGCCTTTGTTTGTGTGGAGAAAAGTGAAAAAAATTACGATTTTTAAAAATGATTCTGAAATTATATAGCACCAACTAAGATTTTTTAAGACTAATTTTTTTGGGACACGCTGTACATCCCACTGGTTCCCTGCCAAAGTATTCACGTACGACTTTATAGGTTTCTAATGTTTTGTAATATTTTGGCGGGAAAACAGTGGGTTGTATACACAGTAGTCGTATGACACAAGTACACTGTAAATTTCAGGGATTTATAAGTTAATCCTTTGGGATTGTAGTTAAGGACAAATCAAAATAGATCTAAAATTAACTTCCATTTACATTAAATTCAATCAGAATAGATTTGAATTCAAATCTAATATGATTTATTGTTAATGCTTTTAAATACCTGAGATTTAGAGTGTATACAAAATGAGGCACTGTGGGTATTAGCGCCATTTGATGAAATCTCATGTCATAGCAGGATATATGGATAACATGGTTATCTTTTTATTTCATTTGGTGTCATGCCAGATGTTCAAACATATATAGCAAGAATATGATAAAAATTAATCCTATTTCACGTTTGCCAGTGAGAAACAATACAATACAATGACAAAAATACAATACAATGCAATACTAACAGGGATTTCACTGACAAGGTTATATTTCATGTCATTTGGCATATTACTATTTCTAGTAGGGCTGAGTATCCTAAGAGGCTTATTTTAAAAATGCATACGAATACTCTTTAAAATAATTTTCCAAGCAACATCTTTCAAAATAATTTTCTTTAACAGATAATTTTCCAAGCAACATATTGCATTGCGGATGAGTACGACTCCACCAATCAAACCTATCTGGAAATAAGTTGACAATGACGTATTTCTCGATTGAGGACGATTGTCGGCTTAAAATGCCCTCGAATATTTTTTTTTGTATTATTTCCAAATAATAACATTGATCTTAAAAATGTTGCATTATGGGGGATCGTGGTTCCACTAAATCCAGTCTCATAGTAACTTAACAGGAAATATTGTTGACAAAGTTATCTTTAAATTCATTCGGCGTTTGGCGAGATTTCCCATTTTGTCAATTGTATCACTCACTGTCATTCTAAGCAGTGTTTTTTGACCCATCTCATCCGGAGATTTAGCTGTTCCACACAGTTCTACTATCAGCGCCATCTTTTACATCTGTCTGGGATAACCACTTTTATGCGTCTTAAGGAAGTATAGCATTTTAAGATTGAAAATAAGACTTATTAAAAGAATTTGCTGAATCAATTTTAAGGCGTAGAGTTTGTGATTAGGATTATGTCCATTAAGAATTTCTTGACAGCTCTACATTTTTTATGTGGATGATAGTTCGATGTATCTGAACTAATAATGATTATTTATATGGTGGTAGCTATTGCAATGACCTTGAAGTTTCCCTTTTGGTCATGAACTGCTTGTATGAGTTAAAATAGCTTATGTTAGTTATATTAATCATAGACGTACTGTTATAATGATCTACATATCTAAACATCAACCACGGAGTTCATCATGATCAACGAATTTATTAGCAGATTGAGAATCACGAAGGATATTGATGATATTTTAGTCTCTCTAGACGATTTGAGATAACTGCAGTTATATTTTGAACTTAAATTCTAAATTTATGGGCGCCAAAAATGTGGATTTTTTTGGAGATGTTTTTTGAATCTTCGTCCATTGGACTTATCATTATCCACTTGCATTTGTACAAGACGGAGTTTATCATATTTGTAGTGGCAATGAAATGTTATGCTTTCGCAGCGTGTTAATGTTTTACGACTCAAAACACAACAACACACAAACAAAACGAACAAACAGACATATAAATACATACATACACTCATCAAGAGCTACGTTGGTTTTTGTACTAAACGAATCTTCTTAAGAAGTCACTTTTTAGCTTCTAGATCCCTAACGTCCCTTAATGCCATTTTTGCCACTTGTCAAAATCACGGAGCGGACCCTACCTTGTTTTTAGGGGGAAATTGCCCCTAGATCCAACAAGAAATAACGCTACCTCCCTCTTTGTGGTGATCGTCAGGTTGGTAGTCATTTTTCGAAATGACGTTAGGGATACAGTAAGAAAAACACTTTTTGGTTATTATATAGTAACGGATTTCGTTACTATAACAACGAATGTTTTTCTTAAAAGAGACTTTTTAGTCATTTTTTAGAATTTCTTCTTTTTCATTCTTTTGACTAAACTGCTCTTTTTTCTTATTGAACTATATTGCTCCGCAGGCCTATAAAGTTACTAACCTAAAAAAAAATCGTATATTCTACTCTTTTACGGAATAAACCTAGACAAGAACAATTAGTCCAGGCTACAGATTCATTGATAACTAATATCAACCTTGCTTTATTAGATATATAATGTTTTTCAACTGTTTCTAGACCAGTTTTTTATGCTGATTCTGAATTTGATGGGATACCTTGAGCATTTTTGTAAAAACGCGAAAAATCAAAATGGCCGCTAAAACACAAAACATTCATCTCTTGTTCACTCAAAAGTTGTAATTTTTCAGCCTGCCTCGTTAAAACATTCATTGTGACCAATTAACATATGATTTTGTAACCACGTAGTCAATGAATTCAATATGGCCGTCAATACAATAAAGTGCCTGATCATGATCTACTTTTGACTGCAGTTTGGTAATTTGGTATCTATCCTGGTGTTTTACCAGTCAAGAAAGTAATTAGAACCATAAGAAATATTTCTTTTAAATGTAATTATATATAGGATCCAAAATGGCTTCCGATGCTCTAAGATGGATCTAATTGATAGCTGTGTCTAACCTAGTACTGCAATGTTTGTGTATATCCCTGTAAGTCAATCAGATCAATGTACACATCATTAGGTAATCAGAGGAATCGATACATGTAAGATGCCATCCAAGATGGGTATCCAATATGGCTGGAAATGGCACTTACTAAGCGGCGAAAAATCCGATCACCAATAGTCTAGATATATATGTTTCTTTGTTTTTGATAGGTTTGAGGCGTCCATTTGCATCCATATTGGGATATTTTATGAATAACAACTCAATGACACTTAAGATAGCCTTACTGGGATTTTTGGAAGCGATTATCCAATTAAAAACCACAAAATGTGTATCTTTAGCCTACAGCGTGAATGAATTACTGACCTTTACTGATTGACATTTGCTGCCATATTGAACGCCTATCTTGGATGGCATCTTGCAGATATCAATCAATTTGATTATGTTATGATATTTAAATTGCTCTAAATCAATTATAGTGATATACACAAACATGGCAGCTCTTGGCTATATGTAGTAATGAATTTTGCCATTTTGGAGCCATCTTGAATGGTTTATTGATTTGATTGATTATCAAATTGTTGAAAGCTATTCATAATGGTTTCAATTAATATAAAGATTGCTAAAGCATTGGCATATATACCAAGTTACCATTCTACAGTCAAAGTAGATAAATATCAGATGCTTTGTTGTATCGGCGGCCATATTGAATCTGTTAATTAAGTGGTGAATGAATCATATTTTAATTGGCCACAATGGGTGTTTTGAATGGACAGGCCAAAAAAATTACAACTTTTGAATAATTACCATATAAGTTTTTAGTGTTTTGGTGGCCATTTTGAATTTTTGCGTTTCTTCGAAAATGCTCAAAGTTTTTTGTCTGGCATCCATCGGCTTCAGATTCAGCAGGAAAAACTGGTCTAGAAACCGTTGAAAAACATTATATATATGGTAAAACAAGGTCACATGGTCTGTAGCCTGGACTAAATGTAGTAACTCTGGTAAAAATATCCCCACAACGTCAAAGAGAATAACCCCACAAAGTTAAAAAAAAAACTCATAACGTTCATTTGTACCAATTAAAAATCCCCAAACGTATCTCTACACATACTTACATACATACATATATACAATAAAAAAAATCACAAACACACAAACAGACCAGCCTCAAAACACACACGGTTTAGATTACGATCTTAATACCTGGTATTCTAAAAGGGAGTCTAGACCTGGGTTTAAACCAGGGTAAGTCATACTAGTGGACCTTTTTTTCCTTTCAAAATACTGTACAAGTTAAATGTAACGGGTGAGAAAATTCCTAATGGATGGGCTGTTTCCGGCCCATCCATGAGGAATTTTCTCATCCACAACAGCACATTTCTAGAGTATGTTGGAAGGAAAAGGGGTCCACTCATGCAGGACTAACCCTGGTTTAAACCCGGGTCTAAAGTTAGACTCCTTTTTCAGAATACTAGACTATTGCAAACCAAGACAAAAGAAAACGAAAAATTCCAAAAACTTGTTTTGACTTGCTGCTATCATAATCGTCCATATCAGAAACCATATGATTTCTGTCTTGTACTACCAGAAATTACTCCAATCTCATCTATTCAATAAAAGCGGCCCGTAAGTTTTCTTTCTGGACAATGTACTCATGTCTCTTTAATACATTAAATCGTTATTTCAAGACTTAATTTGTTCATATTGTAACCCTTGTATAACAATATTAACTCAAATATTAAAGCAAAATTAATAATATTACCAAAAAAAACCCAATGGATAAAATTCAGTCATTTGCAATAAAATAGAGAAAAAAACTAAAAAATCAATAAAATAACAAAATATTGAACAAGTTGCAATCACTTTAGAGCAAATCACATATCAATCATGAGTCGGTATTCTAACCAGTTTAAAAGGGTGACGAATTCTTCACACATATCCATCCTGTCTTAAGGTATAAGAGGTAATGTCATCATGTCCAATAATAAATTATCCTTTTATATTTGAGCCAGGTTTTAAAATTGAACTGCGGGAGACACAACGTGTTTAAGACACTGAATGAAATGTTCGGTTTTACAAAATAGTGTGAAAATGAATTTTTGACTGGTCTCGTCGACATATGGAATGTCGGGTTGGTATTACCATTATGGATCCAAGTTATAGGATGATAGTTTCTAATCACTGCGATTTTGGTAAGAGTAGTAGTATTCTTGGAGCCTGGGTTTATTAGATTTTAGGGCTCAGTTAGGTGATTAGCGCAAGTTTATACTTAGGATTAATGTTAAGGGTATAAACATGTAGCTCGCCATGCAAAGAAGAGTAAAACAGCCGAACTCGACCCATACCCTCCAGCCAACTTGAGTTTTACAATATTTCCCCCAAAAAGCAAGAAAATTGCGGTAGGTAATAAGGTTCTTTCACAGGAACTATGCAAACTGTCCTTTGGCTTTGAAAAATTATCTCAACGCAATCGGAACGATGCCATGTGTGCAGGTTTTCCGTTTTCAATTTACGTATCTAGGCAAAATGAAAAAGTGTTACAATAGCACCTCATGAAGTACGGGACCAGTTCCGAATGTCAAAGCCTATTTCTTGCGCGTATAAGGGTTCGCACGATAAGGACATGTTTTGCAGCCGAATTTGTCAATTCTACTCTTAAAACAAGGAGTTTCGGAAAATAGTATCGCAAATGATTTTTACAATGGTTTGTAAAAGCAAATGTTGACAATACCCGTTATATGAATGTGACGTATAAAATGTTAAACTACTAGTACTCATGGGCCATAATTTCTTAGGCAGAGCGCTATTCACACTGGTAAATACAATAATTAAAATAGGGGAAGCTTTATGTGATTTTTAAACTAATATTCAGAAGTTCCTGTGTGGTACAATAATCAGTAGGTATCAATTTGAGCAATACTGCAAAATTTCATCATGTTTTTAAATTACTCAATAAAAAACAAAACACCCCGAAAAAATCATTCCACATACTTCTGGAATTGAAAGGAAGAACCAGTGAAGCCTTAAAATTCACCTTTTGTCCAACCATAAGCCCCAGTAGTATTTTACACGTGTACGTTGAAATACGTGGAGCTTAGGAGAGGAGATTGTCTCACTCAGATACTTATCATATAATGAAGTGGAGCCTTACACAATTGCAGAGTTGTTAACCGTTGATATCAGCAATGAGTCTTGTAAATCATAATTTAATCCGCGTAGATATCATAATAACTTGCGGTACGTAAGTGGTGGAATGAGAGGACAGGTGTTGTAAATAGTTGAAAATGTCGGTAGGTATGTTATTACTCAGTCACAGTTTGCGGTACAAACAGTGTTTGTAACATTTTTTAATGCAGGTGTGGAAGTTTCACGTTAGCACTGTAGGCCTATATTGCAAAATGTTTTAACGCTTCCTTTAAGAAGAGACATAGGACATTTCCAGAAGAACGTGCCTCCGTTTTTTTTGATATTTTTGGAATGATTACCAATGTATTAGACACACCCTTGAATAAGACGAATACGCCCGTCCTTATGTAATAAGATAATTAAGATGATAAGTTAGAATGTTATGTCGTCACGACCAGAAAAGGCAAAATATGCTGTTCTTGGGACGACGCCGCGATTAGCAGGACAATTCAAAAACCATAGTTGGCGGGTTCCTTTTTTTGACTTGATTGTCCAATAAATTTCCGAAAAAGTTCTCGGGGTGTTCTACAACCAATAAGTGCAAAAGTAATAGGGAATCGTTATCCTCACAAAACTTACTAAAAATGAACTTTGAAGTATATAAAAAAGCCCATACCAAATTCATCTTTTATGAAAATTTTCACAATCCTTTAGGAAAAAAATAACGCTATATTAAATCTCATTTGACCAAGGACTATCGTCATTAACATCACGTGGATGTATGCATCTTCAATTAACAAGGCAATCCTAAACTGGCCGCCGAAACGAAAATCTATTTATTTGATTTTAAACTACATGATTCAGAAGATTCCTTGTGGTACAATAATCCAGTCAGGTATTAATTTGAGCAATACGCATTTCATCAAGTTTTAAACTGTACTTCACTAAAAAACAAAACACCCCGAAAAAATCATTCCACAATACTCTGGAATTGAGTGTACGAACTAGTGAAGCCTTAACATTCACCTTTTGCACCATAAGCCCAGTAGTATTTTACAACGTGTTACGTTGAAATACGTGGAGCTTAAGAGCGATTGTCACTCCGTCACCTTATCATTATACTACGTTGAGTCATACACAATGCAGATGTTTTAACCGTTTGATATCAAAGCCAATAGTTGTAAATCATATTTAATACGCCAGTAATTATATCATAATAACTTGCGGTTTACGCTAAGTTGTGAATGAGAAGACAGGTGTGTAAATAGTTGAAATGTTCGGTAGGTATGTTACTCAGGCAACCAACTGTGCGTAAAACAGTGTAAATTTTTGATGCAGGTGTGGAATTCACGTATGCACTGTAGGACTCTATTGCAAAAAGGTTTTACGCTTCCTTTAAAGAGACACGAGGAAAATTTCAGAAGAAGTGCCCCGTTTTTTTGCATAATTATTTGGAATGATTACCAATGTATTAGATCACACCGAATAAGCCGAATCCGCCGTCATTATGTAATAAGATCATTCCGATGATTAATTTAGAATTTCTGTCGTCCCGACAGAAAAGTCAAAGAGCTTTTCTATGGGACGACGACGATAGCAGACAATTTCAAAACATAGTTGTCGGGGTTCCTTTTTTTTACTTGATTGTCCAATAAAAATTTCGAAAAAGTTCTCGGTAGGTTTCTACAACCAATAAAGTGCAAAAGAAAGAATCGTATCTCACAACAATCTACTTACATTAACTTTGAAGTATATAAAAAGGCCCTACCAAATTCATTATTTTATGAAAAATTTTCACAATCCTTTAGAAATACAATAACGCTTATATTAAATCTCATTTGGACAAGGCTACGCTCATAACATCACGTCGACTGTATGATCTTCAATTACAAGCAATCCTAAAATGGCCGAGAGCAAACATCTTTTATTTGATTGGAAAAAACGTTCACCCATCTTATGCATTTGATAATTGAAATTCCTATAACATGTACATTTGTTTTGTTTAAATTTTTATCATTTTAAGGAACAATGCTATTTCTGTGTTAACACTAACTTTTGATCCTTGACTTCAATCACCGGAGGCAAATATGGCAGACAAGAAACGTTAATTATTTTGATGTTTAGTGTAAATCAGGATTTTAAGGTACGAATAGCCGATTCGAACTGTAATAGCCTCAACTCTGCAGATCAATTTAAACAACTAGCAAAGTTTTCTAGTATCTATCACTGTTTTATTTTTCGCTATTTTTCCCAAGTCTAAAAAGAGCTATTGCAGTAGCATGGTGCATAAACAGCCTAACACTGTCCAATGCATCTCACACTGAAATATCAATGAAAATCACCAATGTTGTAATTTTCTTGTATAATACCTGAAACATCTACCGGGAAGCCTCTGGCAATTCTAGTAGCGTACAGCTATAGGCTGTCGTCCCGGCTGTCGTCTTGAAGACAAAAGTGCTGGAATCAAAACTTAGTATAAAAGGTTGACATTTGCGACAGACCATCACAGGCGGAATCGGGTAATAGTTTTTAACCTATCCGACTGATGTACTGTAGAGTATTTGCCGTTTCTGAACTGCTGGCTAACGTTTTCGTCAGGACTGCTACGAAAACGGAAATATAATGTTACTAAAGAAGATGCCCATTTATTTATAGTGTTGAACTTTGACACTGCATGCTGCCATTGAGGTCTTCGCTGTTAGGACATATTCATCAACTTGGTTGGGCAGATGTGTGCTGCGCGAAGAGTCGAAATTGGGGGCATGTGAATTGAAATGTGACAAAAGTAGGGTCTCGGAAAAAATTTATGGGCCAATTGTATTCGGACTTGGAAGTTAATTTTTCCAACATGCTAAAATTGGAGTTTTGTCGCAAAGTAGAGGTCTTAAGAGTTTTGTCGCAAAGTAGAGGTATTAAGAACTGAAATATAGTTGAACAGGGGGGTCTAAAGAAACTGCAGAAGAGGCGTGAACGGGAGGTATTGACCACCGACATACCGTACTGCCATTTTAGGTAAGTGCCCATAGGGGGGTCATATAAGTGTTGGACTGCAATGCTCATGATGGACATAAGTAGCACATACGAGTATGTCATAAGGAACATTTCTGTGGAGTGTATTATTATTGTTGCCATTGTAATTGCTTTGGACATTTCAAAATCTTGAACCATTCGTTTTAATCTATTGAAAAAATATAATCAATTGTGGATAAAATTCAGATCATTTGAGAACAAGGCTCATTTGTTTTGTGTTTTTTTTTGTGTTGAAAGGGTTATTTATGACCTTGGGATCAATGTGATGCCGTAGCAGAATTAGGGGGTCTCTTATCTAACATTGCAAAATTCTGTGAAACCAATCGATCCGTTGTGCACAAGGCTCATTTGTTGTGTTGGAAGGGTATATGGACATTGGGTCAATATTGATACCGTAGCAGAAATTAGGGGATCTTAATCTAACATTGCAATTCTGAACCATCAGATCATTTGTGCAAAAGGCTCATGTTTGTGTTTAAAGGGTGAAATATTCGGACCTGGGATCAATCTGTTGCCGTAGCAGAACATGAGGGGCTTCTAAATCTAACATTCCGAAATCTTGAACCAATCAGATTCATGGTGCACAAGGTCATTGTTTGTGTTTAAAGGGTATATTTTCTGACCTCGGGATCATCCAATATGAGCCGTAGCAGGAAATTTAGGGGGCTCTTAATCTAACATTACAAATTCTTGAAACCACTCAGATCATTGGTGACAAGGTCTTCATTGGTTTGTGTTTTAACGGGTATTTATGACCTTGGGATCAATGGTGATGCTTATAGCAGAAAGTAGGGGCTCCTATCTAACATTGCCAATTCGTGAACCCAATCAGATCATTTGTGCACAGGAATCATTGTTTGTGTTATTATAAAGGGTATCTTACCTTGGGATCATTGTTTGCCGTAGCAGAAATTAGGGGCTCTTAATCTAAAATTGCAAATTCTTGAACCAATCAGACATTTTGTGCACCAAGGCTCATTGTTTGGGTTTAAATGGGTTATTTCTGGCCTGGCATCATCGTGATGCCCTAACCAGGAGATTTTGGTAATATGGTTCCAATGAGGAAGAAAAAAAAAAAAAAACAAGTGAAACATTTAGACCATGGATCGGGTCACCCAAATCATAAAAAACCGATTTTCACCTACACAACTCGAACTCTCCCCGATTACCCGAAATCGAAAGGGGGTTTATTTTGCTTCACCTACAACATTAAGCACAAGAATTCGAAAACATTGCATTATCTGTCGTTAAACGGACAAGTGTTACTGTAGTTACTGTTCGGCCATATGTTATCAGATTGATGGTTCACAAAGTTGCTAGGTCAGAGATTGCCTCACTTTTCTTTCATGTCTTTGCCAATCCGTGTCCTTGCGAATTAAGAAACCATATTAAAGTTTCAAAGATCGAAGTTAATTGAACACATCACACCGTCGACATTGTCGCTTAGATGAATTCATTTTGATCGAGGAAAGGCACGTTTCAGCAATGTGTGAGCAATAAGCATTTCCATAGTATACCTCGCTTTCAATAAAATGTCAGGAAGATAGCAGATCACCTGTTCATTCTTGCATCACAATCATACCACAGTTGCCTTATATTAGTCTCCAGTGTCTATACTACACTGTCGCTCATGTTGAAGCATAACTTCCAAGACGGATCGTTTGGGCATTTTCTTTCTGGCTCTACGGCACCAGATTAAGCATTGCGATCAATCTCGATCGTGGTCGTCCTGAGATTTTCGGGCCTCAAATGACCCACCTCTCGATGATGTCTAACCTCTGGCCAATTCCCGAGAATCAGCTACTTTTGGCGTTGTTTGTACCCTTCCCGTGTCGAGTGGCCAGGACTCTTCGAGTATTGCCCAAACGCCAGTTGGCCGAGGCCTAGCCTAGGGAACCTCTGTTTGTGTAAAATGTACAAGCAACTCTGAAAAAATGGGCTCCTTGGACACACACGTTGGAGCAGGGAAATAGAACAAACAACAGAACGTCCTGCCATTTTAATAGCTCCCAACAAATGGCATCGTTACGGTAAATTCACAATTACGCATGGGTTCACTTCAACTGGGTAGTGGGGAATCAGTATTAATCATTCACCTACTCATATTTCTATAGGGTTCAATTCTTTTTCTTCAAATGTGCTTTCAAATGATAGTCTAGTCATTGGAAGAATAGAGATCATTTTACCATAAAAATACATACTCAAAAACAGATCGGGACGTTGATAAGAGTTAAAGACATCCCGGTCAATTTGTAGGCTAATTTTAAGTTTTTCCATACCTTTATCAACAAATGTTGTCTTCAAACATGAATATCATCGACTCGTACTCATATTCAAAACCCACAAGGTCACAGCCCGGTTCAAACAGTACAATGCCGTTGAACATCATCGTCGTACGTTTGCTTGTGTTAAGCCATTTCCGTCGTCCTGCTGAATTAATGATGCCGCGGCGACAATTTAATTATAAAATCATTTTGTTTACCCAAAAGGACGCTGATTTGCCTTAAGCATTTCAGTGGAGGGCTAATGTAAGATCAAAGCTTTACAACCATGCATAAAATATCAATTTTGAAAAATCTGAGGGGCGCACTATTTTTCCAAATGTTGCCAGTGTCTCATTTAATTGAGGGTTTAGTCCTTGACCATGTGAGACTATCCCTTGCCTTTCAAAAGATATTATGGGAAATGTGAGTGGGGTGATGGGTGGGGGGGTATGGGGGAATTGGGCGGGGGACACGCAACGTCCCTTGTACTTCGGTGGTGTATTTTATAATTTGTTGTTTTCTTTTTATTGCTTCTTCTTTTTGTCCCTTGTCCTTCCCGCTGGTCACCACTTTCCTTCCCGTACTCTCCTTACTGAAACACTAATGAACTTATTTCTTACCCCATGGTCTGTTAATGAGAAAGACTAATGCCATGGTTTGCTACGATTCACTCATTACTATATCCGCTTTGTCTCTAACCGTTTCAAAGTTGGATGTCCAAATAAAAAATTAAAGATTTGTAGAATGCATATATGAGCTCTGATAAGGAATAATATTTTGCATGTCAAAGGTAAGTTATGTTTGAAAAACAAACGTTTAATAATTGCTGATCTTTTCATCCTGATTCTTCAATTCAACACCGGTTAAATCGAGAATAGGAGTTGAATCAAAGACAATCTTCCTAGAGTCTAGCTATATACTGTACATTGATAGAGGACCATAAAATGTTCCTCTTATCTTTTCACTGGTGATGAATAGACCTAAAAAAATTTTATTCTTTTACCTCTCTGCTACGGCCCATTATTTGAAAATGCAGGCATTCTGATTCTCATTGTTTACTGCCCCATTATTCTGCAATACTGGTTTCGCCAATGCAGTTTCCTCATTATATCCGCAGTTTTCCGGTAATAGAATAGAAATAAAGGGTTGGCAGTATTAATTAGTATGGGCTCATAATGTATCCTACGCCCTAAAAAAATAAAATACGGACTAGGCTGCGGCTCGTCCCAATTATTTATTTTTTTCCGACCTCGGAAACATTATTCGCCAATAAAGGATACTGCAATCACCCTTATTTCTTAATGAGGTCTCACTTATTTTGAAATCTACTATATAGAACTGCGCTTTGTACACGGCACGATGAACACACTTATGTGTTGGAATTTGAGTACATAGGCAAGCAGTGCAGTGACACCCGGTACTGGCATTTGTGGTCCACCGACATGGTTGGCGCTCCCTGTACCATCATCGACCATAACCTGCCAGTATTATACATCTGAATACAAGTACATACAGCATCCTTGGATATGACACACTCAGACGTTTATGGCAAGCTAAATTGGCAGCAGTCGAAAAATCTGTTTATCGACGAGCGGGAATATTTGATTCTCCAGGAGAAGCCAGGTTTTTTGATAAAAAAACTAGTTTTTTCGGCGAGGCAGGTTTTCGATAAAAACACCTAATAGAACTTTAGTTTAGATCGGCAAGAAATTCAGATTTTTTCTAATCCAGAATCAAATGGAAACGTTGTAAAAACACGGCGAGAACCAGACTTTTCGATTTAAAACCTGGATTTCGGGTTAAAAAACCTGATTCTCGATAAACCTTGGGTATAATCGTCGAGAATCCAGGTTTTTGGCTTCGAACAAAAACATTTCCGAGTGGTGCGCCGGTGGCCGCCATCTTGGATTTTTGGTAAGAGGTAGATGATGTTGTGATGTCAAAGAAATGTCAGATTTGAATCATTATGTGGACATATCGGAAAACGTGTATTTTGTAACGATTTTAGATGCTCTGGTCCAAAATTATACTTTTTCAAATAAAGCGGCCTTCGGCTATCTTAATTTTTGGGGGCAAATGGACAACCGTTTTTTCCAAATATGTTAGAATCTGAATCCGTGCATTCGACTTATCTCAAAAAGTGTCTGTTTACAAGATTATAGGTGCTCTGACGGCATTTTTAAATTTTGGCCCTATAGCGACAAAATGGCGGAGATTTTGCTGAAGGACTGGGGTATTTTTTTCCTAATAGGTCCAATAGAAGCCAAATCAATCCTCAAAACGTTACCAGCCACAAGAATGCGTCACGGAATTGAGGTTTTGGGACTAACATGGCTTTTCAGATCAGGGAAACCAATTTCAAAATGTGACCTTGTAGACGAGCTGTTCTATCTGTAACGCTAACCAATTTGTGTATTTTGCAAAATTCAAGATAGATAAAAAAATCCCCTGAAAATACGTAATAAGTTTATACCAGCAGAAATTTAGTGTAAAAGTGGGGTAAGTATTCTAAAATAGAATTGTAAGTATATTTATTTTATGTTTTATTACATTAAAACGTTCAAACAGTGTACATGAGTTCCAGTTAGCGTTTGAATTACTTAATGGGTAATGTATTTCTAGAAATACTTGTACCATAGACAAGTGCAAATGATTGGTTTCCTAGAGTGGAATGAGTTGAAGAAAAAACTCAATGTGACGGTTCAATTGACTCAATGTTCAAGGCTATTTATGTGAATTGGTGGGCGGGTGTTTATTTTGTTAGTGTGCATTCCCTTAGGACTGAAAGAAGCAAAAATTATGACTTGTGAGAAGAATAGGGTATAGAGAATCGATCCGTAGATCAGGAATGTTCCTGGTGTGCGTATTAAGCGATACAGGGGAGACTTCAAAATAGTCTCTTACTTCATTTGTTTACTTGATTCTGTACTTAGTAATTTACGAAAGAGAAGTTGTATGTCGCCATACAATTATTTTATGACCGATTGGTGTTTGTTTTAGTACAAAACAGAGAATGAGTAACAACTTGCCCATGTACTTTACGAGAATCACAATAGTTTTGTAAAAAGTTGATCTAAGTTACTTTTGTGATTGTGTTACCGAAGGATTAACAGGTTTAAGTTACAAGAAATGATATTTTTGATATATTAACACTCGCTTGAAATTATTAAGCCCAAATCAGCGCCCTTATGGGCAAACAGAATGATTTCATTATGAAACCTCTCCGGAGTGCTTTTATTCAGGTCGCGGATCGTGGTGTGTGTTAAAGAGACATGAGGCCATTTCCAGAAAGAAGCGCCCTCAGTTTTTATCGAACTCGGTTTTTTTCATATTTGGAATGCCAGTGTAATAGATTACACCTGAAGTGAATAAGCCGAACACGCCGTCTTTATAAATAAGATGATTATTTACTAATTCTGTCGTGCACCCTACTTTTGTCAACATTTCAATTCACAAGCCCCCAAGTTCGACGGTTCGCGCCGCACACCCCTGCCTAAATCAAAGCATGGTTCCTATAGGGACGAGTAGGATAGCAGGCAAGTTCAAAACATGGTTTTCGGATATGTTTTGTACTGTTTGTCCAATAAACCTTCGAGACGTTCTTGGTAGGTGGTCTACATGCAATCGATCCAGTGTAATTTGAGAGAAATTCGTATTCCTCAAAAAATCTACTCCTGTTACTTTCAACATAAACACACACCAAAAAAAAAAAACACTAAAATTGCTACAATGGATAGACTGGGACTTGCATTGAGCGCTAAAGAGAGTTTTACATCAAGGAATTATTATAATAGCCACCGAGAAGAGTCCTAGTTTAAAGTTAAAATCATAAACACAGAGAAATACAGTTGTTTAAAAGTTTAAACAGTTGTTTAAAAGTTTAAACAGCTGTTTAAAAATTTAAACAGTTGTTTAAAAGTTTAAACAGTTGTTTAAAAGTTTAAACAGTTGTTAACGAGTTGACTTGTTTAACGGGTGGACTCGTTAGACAACTGTTTAAACTTTAAACAACCTTTTAAACAACATTTTAACAGTGGCTGTTTGTCATTTTAGGCTTTTGGGTATCTATTATTCCAAGGTCATAGACTATCAAATTAAATTAAAGATCAAAGATACCAAGATCAAAGATCTTAATTTTAATAGCTTCACACCACTGGTGAATCGAGAACCATTAGGCAATGATAGCATAAATAAGGTGATCATGAACTAGTCTGAAATGTTTACAGAGAAATTTTCACAATTCTGATGTGTATTTTCTCACGTTTTAGTTGTGCAACCTAAGCAATTGTGGACACCCTGTATTTAAAATGTGCCAGTTTCCCTTTAAATTCCAAAGGTCCTTTTTCAATAGATATAATGTGGTGTTCTAAAGTGTAACAAAAGAGCTAAAATGGTCATCATTTTATTGATTCTGTTTGATTGTTTTAATTACCCTGAACATGATTTGCCCATAAAATATTATAACACCTAAAAGGAGAACATGCATATGCATGCCCATCATATAAGAATTAATACCAAAGGGAGTGAAGAATTATGAAGGTTACGTTGAATTATGGAACTGCACTTGGTAATCGTACCTTTTGAATTTCCAAATGCAGATATTTTGACTGATTTAAAAAAAAAAATACCTACTGTATGCAAGAATCTTCGGAACAGACAACAAATGCAAAAAAAATACAAACAACACCCGATATATCTTTACGTACATATAGACATTTTATTATGCATAATATAATACGTTACAATTGTAAAGACAGTGATGAGTCTCTGTCAAAAATGCTGTTATTGTCTTAAGGAAGTTACTTGTCGCCCTGTGATATCGAAAGACTTGATAATTAATAGTTTCCTTGGATAAGTTATTAGGCGAACCATACCTAGTTAATCCATTTTTGCGCTATTTGTAGCAACACTTGACAATGAATGAAAGATATCGGTGAGTAATATTTAATATTTCTGTTTTCTCTTTAACCTACCTCCTTCCTATTATCGGTATCGAAGAACCTTTTTGATTGATTGCTTGGAAGGGAGTATCATGTAATGAGCAAATCAGGGATCATGTAAGAATGGTGGTATGGTTTACATTATAAGCACTGGTTTGATGGGTTACTCAAAGAGCTATCTCTTGTTGTGTCCTGTAATGAGTCAATCAGTAGACCTTCAACTGTGGTATAGAATCCTCGAGGAGTTAACGTAATAATTATTTATAGGTTTTGTGGGAGTCATTCTTCCGTGGTTTACCGTCGTTTTGTTAAAAAAAATATGACAAATCGCTTGTACTAATTTTGTTCTATTTGTATTGGTACAAAACCTATTCTTATATAAAGTGTTAACACGTTAGTCCATTTGACATGGATTTTTCTGTCTTCTTAAAGGTGCAACGAGAGATTTTGGGGTGTCCATATATTGTGTCATATGTAGTGATTTCATAGATAAGACCTCTAGTAGATTTCTTACCTTGTATTTGGCTACAGAAATGCCTTGAATACAAAAGTGAATACAAAAGGCGATTTTGATTTGCTTAATTTCAATATAAAACAAAGAAAGGCTGAATTTAGTATTTGCCCCTATAGTAAATAAGATATTTTACAATTTTTGTACCAAAGAAATGATTCTCAGCTTAGTCCTTTCACATAGGGATAGTTTTGATAGAAAGCTTTACATTAGTGCAAACATCAGAATTTTCATATTTTTAGGGACATTTCTTGTTGCACCTTTAATATGCAGTTGTAATAAAAGACAAGCCAAATGCATGTGCAGCTTTAGTACACAATAGTTATATAGGAATATACTTTGGACGCATGTACATGTCAATTAGCATAATGGAAGGTATTCTCATATTCTGCTAGTAATATAGGACGAACTTATCCTTAGAAAACAAGATAGGCAGCATTGGGTATTAACTATCACGTTTGACTACATGCATCAAAAATATTTCTAAATAGTATTGTTAGGTTCTCATCTTTGAAAAGTTTGGTATTCCACACAGGTGTCCATTAGCCCTAGACACATTGCAGACTACAAAGTACCATCAGCTGGTGTGGGTGAATTCGAAAAACAACATGGCAAATGTAACTAAATGCCACAGTGAAATGTTAAATATTTCAGGCTTAGAAGAGATATGCATTATAGTGCATGTAGGAAATTCTGTATTTTATTTTTACAACCTGATTTATTGAAATGAAATGAGTTAATCCAGCATTTATCGAGATCCGGAAAGTTGAGCTATACCGAAAAACCCTGGATTCACGTATCGGGTCTTCCACAGGGGCGCGGAATAGCCCAACGAGTGAGTCTTTTACATTTCAGGAATTCTTGATCCAAACATCAAACGTTCAGAACTATGATTATATTGTAACGTTTTATGACATATAGGTATTATCACAGTCTATCGTTCGCGGTACAGTTTGACGTCACGGTCTATGCTATGCTGAAAGCCGAGATTTCTTTAAACAAAAGCATTATTGACCTATTAACAAAATAGTTTTGACGTCATCGTGATTAGCTGATAACTTGCCTGAAAGAGGCGTCAAAGTCTGGTGGCCAATGGCGATACCAAGTCTTTTGGCGTTAATCATGACGGTGCCATTGTCCACTAGTATCTGTCGTTAATGGACAACTGTTTGTCCACCACTCTCCCTGCGGTCAACTACAATCATAGGAAGGCGGACCATTGTCCAACCCACTGTCTCTTAGCTCATTATCAATAATTAACATAATTGGCTGGATGTCAATGACCCGTTAGTAGCCACATCAAGAGTCAATTAGTTGTAATTAAATAGGATTTGGCTTCCTTTATTTAGGTAATATATAAGAATAACATTCCTAACCGCATAGCAACATAATGAACCACGCTGCATAGCAAGGTTGTTGAGGGGGAACATCACCTATTAATATAATTGGTATGGGGTCTTGTTTAATTATCAGAAAAGTTACAGACGTAAAAGTACCTGATAAAATCAGCCGGACTTGGTTATTTTTTCGCAGTTGTCATTAATGAAATAAAAACTAAAATAAATGCACCGCTATGGAAAGCCATTTGTAAAAAATCGACACTGTTTGTATCTCTCTAATATTAAAGACACAATACCGAAGAAATTCATATGGACACAATACTATAGACACACAAAGTCACAGAGACACGATGTTGTAATTATACATAATGCATAACACATTTTCAATACATTTCAACAGAAAGGATTGCTACAATTGACACAAATACCAACGAAACTTTGCAGCAAATTATATTCGACGCATTTCATACTCTTCAAAACTCACTGCAAATTTGTTTAGGGCCACACCAAATTGTCCCTCTCCCTCTTTAAAGATATTGAAGGTATTAAATCCACTATCAGCGATTTCTTCAAAATGTAAAAAAATCGCGCCCCCTATTTATATTTTTCATCAAGTCCTTTTTTACACTGTTGTATTGGAAATGGTTGTAGTAGAAACCCCTGCAAGTGGCTAAGCGTAACACGCCGTATCTGTCAAGAAATGACGATTTTTCTACATTGTTTACTAATAAAAGTCGGGATCCAACTTTTATTAGCCAACAAACAGTCGTAAATGGCAATTTCAATACCACTTTAAAATGCTTCATTGTTTGTTTTCACAAAGAACAGTAATATAAGGTGTTGATATGACCTAACACTAGCAATTTAGAGACAAATTGGGTATTTTTAATTTGAAAAAAAAAACAATGATTGTGGCTTTAATGTAGATGAACCTTTAAAGAATTACAGGTACAATGTATAAATATTTTGAGTTTTAAAACCATTTTCTCAAAATGTCATATTCAAATGTAAGAAAATACTCGGTAAACATGGTAGGGTTAGAAAATAGACATTTCTATTATTGAAAAACTACACACGTACAGGGCGTGTGAGAAATGTGACATCTAATTTTATTAAGTAATTTGAATTTTCCGCCAAGGTGTGCCAATTCAGATGACAGAGAAGAACTCTAGTCGGATAAGAAATATTTGATAGTATCTTTTATTTTATTGAGCAAATAATTATATAATTATAAGAAAGCTTAAAACGCGGAATAAATACTTGACGAAATTGAAATTGTAAAGAAAACAAATCTATTGATGCTTTTGAGAAAGAATCTTTTGTTTAGTGTTTTACCGTATGTATGTTATAGACCTTTAAGACAAGGCTCACAAAAGTTTACATGACAGCAGAGTTTGTTATGAAGCAACAGGTTGCAAATTCATATAAAGCAACAATTTACAAAACTTGTAATTCACTTTGAAATTGCAAGTGACACTATCAGCATTGCCCTGTAAGGTACGACGGCTTTAACTGACACAGTAATAAAATGGTATCTAAAAGTACATGAACGCTTTGCTCACTGATTCTGTCAAACCACAATTAGGTAATTAAAGTTAATGGCATTACTCCTTCAATATGCCCTATAAAAGTACAAATTATTTGATAGCTATCAATGCAACTCTCTAATTATAAGAGAGTGAAAATCAATCTTAGAAGAGAGCCATATTGATGGATCAAACTTTTTCGGAGTGAAAACATACTCTGAGAGAATGTGATTTACTCGGGTAAGAGTGAATTTGTACTATAGAGAGTGGATTTCTACTCCAAAAAGAGTGAATTTACTCCATTTGTATGAGTATTGCTCTTTTAATTAAGATTTATTTTTTACACTCTTAACATTACGAAAGAAGGTAAAAAATGGCAAACAATGGTAACATTTGGAAAGCAATCCTTATTTTCAAAGTAATCACAAGAACTTCTCTAATTCTTTGTTGCCTGGTATCGCTATTGTTTCAATACAGAAAAAAACAAAACACGTGAATTTTTTGGTTTTGTCGTCATAAGGATAAGTCTAATCCGTGGTATAGGTTTTTCTCCTTTTCAATTTTTTTTTCAGGCGGTATCTGGGTTACGTTTATTACGTTTTTCTTCAAGGTCGATTTAGCCACTGTTATTTACCGATTTCTTTGCATGAATCAAACTGACATTTTGAACAAAAAGAGAAAACCATACCCATAGCGACCTCTTTCTATTATACAATTATCAATATTTAAGAAATAAAGGCTGATGCAGTATCAGTTATGGGCGAATAATGTGTTCGAGGTCGGAAAAAATAAATAATGGGCGAGGTGCAGCCGAGTGATTTAATGAGAAAATGCATTCGCGACCCATTATTGCAGAATAATGGGCAGTAAACTGACCAATCAGAATGCTGCATTTTCAATAATGAGCAGCAAAGGTAATAGGAAGGTATCAAAAACTAACGTTGTAGGCGCGTACTTTATTGAAGGCGATGTGATCAACATTTAATTTCATGTGTTTCTTTAAATTTAAGGCACTCTATCTAGGCACTGCACAATTTTACAAAAATAAATAAACACAAATTTACGATATACACAATTGTTATCAGTTACGATATACCCAGTTAATAACATTTTACTGTTATTAGTTGTTGGTTAAGTCTGCTTCATGTGTAAACCCATATTATCAAAATATGAGGCAACTCAAGTGTATTGGACATTTTAATCTCATTTTTAGAAGATTTTGTTCTTTAATAATCACTATGAAAAGATAAAGTAAGATCTTTGAAATCTAGTTTTGAAGCTTGTAAATATTTTAACATGCATGTGGTTTGTATTGACCCCAAAAGCATTGATCACGTTTGTATGTTAAATACAATTATATTACTTGTGTTAAGGCAGTTAATGCATGTTTTCCTTTTAAAGAGACATGAGGAGATTTCCAGAAAGAAGCGCCCCCAATTTTTCTCGAACACCCCGGTTTTTTACATATTGAAATTTAACCAATTTACACCACACTGGCATTAAGATTGTTTTTTTTTTTTTTTTTTCTTAAAAAAGTGGGATTTTCAAAAAGATGACGTTTCCCAGAATCAAGTCGTGCGACAATCGTTTAATTTGATTTTCTTGATGTCCCTTAATATGGCGGGTTAAAGAAGCTGGCCAATGATAACATGCCGATTGCACTCAGAAGGAATACAGGCAGAGGAACGCGTCGAACTGGCTTCCGAATAGTCGTTAAATGCCAGCGTTACCGAGTTTGTCATGGTCTACTCTAAATGTTAGGGCGAAAATTGGTGCGGTTGTATGGACCGGGAAATGAAGATGTCAATAAAAGAATTGGAGTCACGTTCATCACCGTTGGAGTCGGGAAATTTAATGGCACGAAAAAGGCCCACGTGAGACCCTGGAAAACACTATTAAATGGCAACCGTTGACATGGTTTGCTGTTTGTCATGTAAGGGGAACGCGTAAATTTACCCCTGATTTCGTAAACCACGTGAGGTCCTCATTAGGATTGCATTTCAGGTGTCTCGGATTTCTCGAATATTCGAAGACCCTGTCTCCAGGAACTTTATCTCACTTCCGGTCCACACAACCACATGAGGTTCTCCCATAAAAAATTTTAAGTAAACCCAATGAAAACCCGTATCAATCCATTAAGTGGCTGTTTTGAAGCCATATCTTTAATGTCCGTGTCCGTATTCCTTCTGGAGTGCAATCGACAAGTTATCGTTTGCTGTTCCTTTTATCCGCCATATTTAGGGAACGTGACAACCAAATCAGACGTTTTTTCACTCTCTTGGATTTGGGGGAATAACATCTGTTTGAAAAAACACAACTTTAGAATTTAAATACGTATTGAGTAGTCAAGAATCCATAGTATAGTTTGAAATCAATTGGTGATTATGAATTTCGTTTTCTGAATGTTGCAATACTTTTGGCCAGTGTGTGTATTAGATCACACCTGAAGTGAATAAGCCGAATACGCCGTCTTTATGTAATAAGATGAGGGAGTTGTAGTACTTTCTGTCGTGCACGGCAGAAAGTCAAAGCATGGTTTTCTATGGGGAACGATTACGATAGCAGGCAAATTCAAAACAAGGTTTGCAGTTTTTTTTGCACCTGTTTGTCCAATAAACCTTCGAAACGTTTTCGGTAATTTGAGAGAAATTCGTATCCTCCTAAAAAAATCTCCTCCTGTCTTTATTTGCTTGTAAGATAATAGTGGTTGAATTCAGTGAGCAATAGAGGGAAATATTTTGTAAACAAACTAAAGTATATTCTACAATAGCACTTGCCAACTCTTGAATTTTGGTCCTATTTTTACAGCCAAAAGAAATATATTAAACATTAAAATAAAATTTTGACCACTAATTATGAAGCAGTTCCACGATGCAACAATCAAACATTACCAAAATTTTTGATCAATTATACACCGTTTGAATGAAAGCTTTAGTTTTATATTGTTTACCATAGTGTAAGCATACAGAATGAAGATAGCTCTGGAGGTGATATGCTTAAATGGTAGTACTTTCAATTTTCACTACGTTAAAGGTCCCAGGAAATGCAAATAGAATTGATGTGGTTTGTGTCAAATCTACAAGGAGGGGCTAGAATGCATTCAATATTTGGGTTGGTGATGACATCATTGGTGAAACTATTGATTTTTCAGAGAGTAATAGAAAATTCCAGGTGACTGGTGTGAATCTATTCATGACACTGACTGAAAATCAATAGTTTCACTAATGATGTCACTGGTAGTATATTTTCTTCCTGGCCCTGTTTATTGGAATGGAATGTCCCGTAAAGATTTGGAATAGGTTTATCATATCATTTCCTGGGACCGTTAAGGGCCATTCTTCGGGAAGTCACACACGTGACCAAACTTTACTTGCCCCTATGACAAAACAACCAATCTAGTAAAAATGGAAACATTATTTTTGGTCAGTTTTAGTCCAAACCTAACCAAAAATAATGTTTTCACTTTTTGCGAGATTGGTTATTTTGTCATATCGGGGACAAATAAAGTTTGGTCACGTGTGTGACTTCCCAAAGAATGGCCCTTAAAACGACATTTAAATATCTTCATTTGACTTTTGTTTTTCTTGTTTGACTCATTCTGTTCTAGACAACTTCTCTTAATGTGTCCCGTAATGACATTCTTTTGTTGACTAGACCGTAACCTTCCATATTGTGTCCAAGATGTTCCCCTTGTTTGGATCTTTTATCGGAACAATTACAGGCGTCACCGAGTTGGGTCTAGACCGTGCCATCGATTGCTACTGCCCTGGTCTAGCAAAATAACCTTGAGGCAAAGACATTGCAGATAAGGTCATAACATATGGGGGATTAGTGCAGGCTTTAACCATTGAAGCCGAAGAAGCCAGTTATTTTACAAAAGTTAGTAAAGACATGGTTAATTAGTCGTTTTCATGCCTGTATTCATGATCAAGATGCAAAATACATTCAAATGATTCTCGGGATTCGTAATCTTCAGGACGTGGTGCTATAAGTAACTCGGAGATCAACTGAAATGGAACCGAAAGAAGTCTATCATATATATGTTTTGCATTGTGTTATAAAGCAAGTTATTCACATTGAAAATGTTAAAAGCCATGCAATTCAAAGTAGTTCTACCATAACTTGATAAGGCCCATTCTGTATCTGTGCTCAAGTAATGTGGTAATGATTTGAGGTCAATGTCTCTTGGAAAAGTGCAGCTATAACTAGTTCTTCTCCATTGCCGTAAGCAACGGAAGGCGGTACCTGAATGACAAAGATCTTTCCTCATGATTCTTCAGCCACAGTTCCACATCCGCTCCCTTCTGCCGTACTTCATTCAATAACCACGATAGAATGTCAAGCTCCCGATGAATCTTATGTTACCCAAGTGATTTCACAAACTTTCACATCCTTTGATGATAAATATATTGTATTTTGAAATAGGAATGTTTGAATTTTAAATATTTATATAAATGCGATTTGAGCCGCTGGGAAAATTGCTTTTCTATGTAGCATTGTGAGAGAAGATAAAAAAATGATGCCGGGAATAGTGGCGTAGCGTCATGGAGGTCAAAGACAAAAATTTGATAAATTCCATTGAATCAGATATCCCCCCAAATCGTTGCCTGTGGTGCACCCTGTCACCACAAATATGACTCACGCTACGTCCCTGATGTAAAAATAGGACCCAACCCTCAGCATTGAAGGACAGGTCGTTTCAGATATGACTAAATTGAAAATAAGCCCCTTTTCATTACATTAGGTAGTTTTATGTCTGTCCTATCTAACCCCCATTAAACTATGTTGTCATTTTTTAAACATAGCAATAGCAATCCATATCGAATTCGTGTTTGGGTGGATTGAACCATAATACTGAAAAGAAATTTCCATCACACGCACCAATTAACAAAGCAATTCAAAAGAATTCCCACCCAGCTTTGTCACTGTAAAATGTCGATTAAATTTTACTCAATGTTGATTAAAGGTACCACACCCAAGCAATTATAACATGTACTTTTTTCTGTTTGATATGAAAGGACATCGCCAAATATCTAGCTATATCCAAAATTTAAATCAAATCCGATATTTTAACGTGAGCGGTGAATGGTTGTATTACAACAGCCCATAGATTATTGTACTCATATTTATGCTTGTGGCATCGTAATGAGAAAGAGTTCCGTCAAAATATTTTGCAGATGAGGTGAGAACAATACAAGTTTTACAAATTATACCAAGTCTCAAGTTGGATGGTTTGAGTGGTGGGTCGAGGCTAAGGATCAGGTAGTACCCTTTTAAAAAGAGAACAACCCTTTCTGTATATTGAGTAAAAACAGTCAAAGTTGATTTAACCTACGCAAATAGTATACAGAGCGTAAGGTTTACTCAAATTGACTGAGAGTTGACTCAACAAAAAGGATTGTGCCCTTTTTAATCAACATAATAAAATATTTTTATGGTACAGTCTAGACTGATCAAACATTAAAAAAGAATTTACTTTTCCCAGCAAAGGAATAAATAAACAAATACGGTTGGCGCAAAAAGTATCTCGCCATGTTTTTCGATGAGTATTGTCAGTGATTGTGCCAAAGTCCGATAATTTTGAAAGTTTTCGAAATATACATTTTGCTGCCTAGGTTTAACTCTTTCATTTAACACCTCGCTTGTAAAAAAGGTGCAAAATGGCTGAGATAGAATGCCCGAAAGACGTAAAACCCCATAACCAAATATTACACTTTTTGGAGTTTTCAATTGTCACTGTGAGGTGCAATGCAAGAATCCGTGTGTATTCATTTTACACAAAGAGGGTTCCCGACTGAATGAGCGAGTAAGCCTTGCACGTCGGAGATTCTGGCCCGAAATCATGGTCCAGGACCATGACCAGTCTTATTATCTCATAAGGCAGCTATTCAATATTTTTCTACTTCAATCCACAACTCTGATGTTTTTATGATTCCAATCTCCAACTCTAAAATACAAATAAAATCATAAACTAAATTTTATTCCTGGAGTGGGATTCGAACCCACGACCTTTAGATAACAAGATGAGCGCCCACAGACACACGCCACGCAATCCGAGCCGGCAGGAAGTCGTTCTTTTGTAATACTTCAATATAAACATTAACGGAATAAAGCGCACACATAATAATGAATAGCGCCCCTATGAGTCGAGTTGAAAATATATGCCCCTGGAGCATGATTTCGGGCCAAAATCTCCAAGAATCGTAAGCCTTCTGACAATATTGATTTTGGTACACGTGTTAGTGTCGCACTATATTGCAATGCCCATTGAAAACTCCATGAACTTTTGGTTAGGGGTTTTACGTTTTTCGGGCGTTCTATCTCAGTCATTAATGTGCCCCATTTTTACAAGCGAGGTGTTAAATGAAAGAGTAAGACCTAGGCAATATAATGTATATTTCGAAAACTTTCAAAACTATCGGACTTTGGCACAATACTGACCGAGATACTTTCTTTGCCACTGAATTGCAATTTCTAACAGGAGATCAGGAGACTGACGAACCATTGCATAATATCACCTAAAGAAGTGACTTTTCAGCTCATATATTTAAGTTTCAAATCGGCTTTATTTAAAAATGGAGGTTTTTGATAATCAAATGCAGCTTATTGCTGATTTAATGTATTTTGCATAATTCTAACATAGCACCATACATGTATAACTCTATTAACAATACCGCTTAGCAAGCAAAATCCCAATGTATAAGATATTTACACATTTTTGAGTATCCGCCTATCTCTAAACAGCTGGAATGATACAATATGTACAAAGAAGGTATATTTTATGCAGTGTGTACTCAAGGAAATAACCATAAAGATCTTCTGCACCTTTGATTATCTTCAAGAAGTTCGATTCCTTTTTGTACACACACTTAGGAATGTCCGAGTAAATGGCAGTACTGAATTAACTGAATTTACAGCATATGAAGAACCTGTACAGAATTAAGATTCTTACAATGTCGATGTTTGTAAACACCAGATTGATCATAATAGTAAGGCGTAAATTCAAAAACATACGCCGTCCACGTTGCTGTATAATATCAATTGGCACATACTGTGAGTACAGCGTCTTTTAGCACAACTTTATGTTAAGTTGTAATCCGTAGAACAACTTAACTAATGTCTAAAGTTCATGCTTGCAGACCAACATCTAATGGTCAAAGAAATTGGATATCGCTAGTTGCGAGTATCTTTATAATAGATTTGGTATAACATCTCACTTTTGCCATATTTATGAGCTCAGGCATCGTAATTTGATTAGGAACTCGAAGGACAAAGGTGATCTTTCATAGTGACGTACGATGGATGGTGGAGGGTCCCATAGAGACTCCCATCTCAACTACTTCACTAGTCCTTTGAGAATCAAAGAAGTACTGCCTGTGATCTTGCAATGTCCGTGTCTTCGTAAGTGTCATTCATTATACATCTGGTCATTGGGTCTAATGCAGAGTAATTGGGATCTGCTGTTAGAATAAGTGCATTCTCATACAAATTATTTGAATCCAGAGAGTCACTTGTTTCTCCTTCCTCGTAAGAAACATCTGTGTCTATACTCTCATCTACTATGTCTACAACATCTTCTTTCTTTTCACAGTCTTGACTGGATGTCACGCTAGGACAAGAGGGTGGTGGAATAGGAAGAATAACCGCTCTTGGGCTGTTTTCATGATCTTCAACATTTCCCATTCTGAATGATCTATTGGGTTTCTTCCTAGGCCGTGTTGGCTTTGCGTACATGTAAGCTGGCATTGTGATGGCGTTGATAACACTGACTATCTTGCTTTTCCTCCTGCAAGCATTCTTATGTCTCATTGGAGATTCATCACATGACACGTCTACGTCGTCAATGTGTTCTTTGTACCCTGAAGATGTCTTTGTGTTCTGTCTCTTATACCAGATGTAGAAGAATGCTAGGCAGGTTGCTAATGTCGTTATAAAAGTGACAAACGCTGTGGCGATCACGCCAACTGTTGCATCACATATGGGCGTGGCACTTGGTTTGCCACACGCTGATGGTGGAGTTGTGAGAGATTCCGAATATGATAACTCTGGTAGATGGTGTGGATCATATCCATCATAAGACGTGACGGAATTCCAGCTTTCTTGAGTCACATGGGATTCGTGGAAGATCATTACACTTACGCTTGAAGAATCCTGCCCACCCGCATTCCGAGCGCGGCAGGTATAGTTTCCTGAATCCTCTACGCGAGCTTTCAAAATTCGCAGAGATCCATCACTTGTCATAGTAACTCGTTGGTTAGCTTCTGACGTGACGGGACTTCCTTCGGGTTTAAGCCAAACGACTGTAGGATCCGGGACTCCGGTAGCATTGCACGGTACCACTAGGCTGCGTCCTGTTATGGCCATAACGGTTCGGGGGTTCTGCAATAAAAAATATAGTTTACAGGGTAGTTATCACTGAGTTTTCTAAATAAATTGGTGGAAAGTTGATTCCTTCAGAAATTCAAATGATTAAAGTGGTTGAACAGGATCAGAAAATATAACATTTGGTCACAAAATTTAACAATGGTCTTAATATCCTATGGGGTCATTTATCCTTATGATCTAATTTGCATATTAAAATGTCAAATGTAGAGAATAAAATACATATTGATATTTATGTCACAATTATAGGATATGTCCAGACAAACAATCTGAGACTAGTTTACTCAAAATCGGAACAATCTGAAGGAATTACCAAAGGATGACCTTGGACTGTTTTGAGCCTATAATCCTGAAACTAATGACCGTAGATAGGATAAACTATGCCGTTATTAATCTCCTGACTAGGTGAATAAGTTGGTGCATGTATTTAATACAATAGACCTGGTTGAATGGTGGCCCTTGTGCAAACTTTGTCCCCCATTATTACCTGTTTCCCATGGTTGTAATTTTCTAGACTTCTGATACATTAATCATAATTTATTTTTATGCAGAATTGACCGCGCTGTCAAAAACCGAAAGTGTGGTTAGAAAAAAGAAGTTGCATTACATTATTTTTGTACAAAAGGAAGCAATGGAGACACTGTTAGCCTATTAGTTAAACGCGTGATGCACTAGCAAAATCACGCATTGCATTGAGGTCTTTGTTCAATATGCCATACTAATAGGTTCAATATGCCATACTATTGTCCATAAACCATAACAACAATTATATACATCAATAGCAACTCATATTTCCAAAGTGGAAATCGATCACAGTGCAACTATTATTTTATAACCTCGGCTTGAGTTTTAGTCCATACTTGTAAAAATATTCACATGAATGTCTTGAACAGATAATAATCTCATTCTAGAATTAACATAATAATAAATTTTACTAGAATTATAATTAAAGAAGGTTTATCAACTGGCATATCATCTTTTATTTGCTCTTCGTTATGGGACATACTGGTGCTATTTGTGTTGCTTCTTTTTTCCTTATAAGTAGTTCTGCCAGCACATTTTGGAACCAAGTGTACGCCTCTGTGACTCAAAACATCTTCCTACGAGAAACTTGCTAATTAAATGTTTCAAGATATTTGATATTTTTTTAATCAATTGTTCATCGTTTGCTTGCCTCAAATTGAAATCACATTGAAGAAATACGTAGTCTCGTAGATATAGAACAATGTTGGATTTTCATTAAAAAATTGGTCGCAAATTATTGGTTTGGTAGAGACATAATAATATTCAACTCAAATGTAAAACCACGTCTTTGTCAATTTCCGTCACCACTTATACCTTATAACAACTTCAACTGATTACTTTTGGGATTATTAACGCTTACCTTGACAATATTTGGGCCGATACACTGCATCGGAAATCGGAACTCTCTCATATCGCGCCCTTTCAAAATGGCTGGTGCAGCACATAGAATGGGATGTCGAATGGTAATGCTCACTCCGCCTTGCTGAGGCCCTAACCATCTTCTCAAGAAATCAATCCGACAATCACATTCCAACTTATTGTTTGCAATCCATAAATTCTTTAAAGAAGGCAGGTGAAACTTTATATTTGGCAATGTTCGTAGTCTGTTATTGTTCAGTTGTAAAGTCATCAACTTCGTCATTCCTCGAAATGATTGGGGAGAGATGGCTGCTATGTTGTTATTCTGAAGTGCTAGATAGTTCAAGTTGCTCAGACCATATAGTGTTCCATCATCGATGTTATGAATAAGGTTTTCGTGGAGGAATAATGTTTTAAGGTTTTGAAGACCATCAAATGAGCCGGATTCAATTCGGGTTATATTGTTCCTTGATAAATCTAAGCTTTCTAAATGATTAGCACCGTTAAATGTTCCTCTGCTGAGCGTGAAAATCTTATTCAGTTTCAGTATAAGATTAGTCAAATTTTTTAATCCACTAAAGGCTCCGGGAATAATAGATCTTATCTCATTCATACTCAGATCTAACTTCTGCAGGTGAACAAAATGACGGAAACTATTTTCTATAAGACTTGTTAAACTGTTTCCATGCATGTCCAAAAACCGGGCGTCTGCATGATTCTTCGGTATACATTTTAAACGTCTCTGGTTACATCTTGCTGTACCGGGTTCGTCGTCCTCGCATGCTATGTTACCACAAGAAGGACTTCTGGCGGTGGTGAGGTTTAAAATAGCTGCGATACACAGAAGAATAAAAGTCCTCCTGGGGGTGAGACTGATGTCCCATTTAGATGAAATCATGTTGGCGGTAAGACCTGAAATGTAACAAAAAGAAAGAAGAGACGGTGTTAAGTACGGAGAACTTGTGAGGTCACGTGTCAAGCACTTTGGGGAAACGCATTTGGTGACAAACATGAGAAGTTACCTAGTTAAAGGCTAAGCTCTTTAATTTCTAAGATCGATTGAGTTGTTGGGCCAAGGTAACATGTCTAATGTTAATCACACTTAAGGTGACTTAGCTGAAATGCTAGACACCAATAACAATTACGTGTCCTATGCTTTCCAACTATTTTGAGTGATTGGCATTGACACGATGCTTTAGGATATTAATTAGGAAACTAAGGTTACAACGTTGTCGACTTTAATTTGCATTAGATATTTATCGTGAGAAAATAGTACGTTGTGGTATAATATGAGAGGTGTTATAGAAGTGTTTTTATAACTTTCAAAATCGATTGTCAGCCATGAATCATATTTTGGAAGCTATCTATTAAAGGGAATGAACCCGGACCTCTGCATATGAGAAAGTTGCTATTATCTACAATGACTGATCAATGAACTTTGGTAATCGGCGATAACCTCAAGCAACAAGCAAATCGGAGCTGGAATACCATAACCTTGATATGCCCACTTGATTTACCGACAGGAGCCTGTACTTCCAAATGTTCTTGGAATAAAAAGTTATAAGGGAAGACAATATTCTTAACAACAACTCATGCCGGGGGTTCTTTCTCCTTAGAGATTGCACATGCCTGGCTTAGTGACTTTTGATCTTTGATTTATCTGTGTCACAATCTCATTATCTGTTCTACCTGAACGGAATTACATATATTGGTTAAAACATTCATGATCTCAATTTCCAGGGTTAAGTTAATCTATTTGCACCCTACAGTGTGTTGAGAAGCTAGTTCAGTGGTTTCTGAGTTTGATATGATAGGTATAATGCATGGAGTACAGAACTCCTTTGTAGGTGAATCCGAGGATAGATGTCACTAAAGGATTTTATCAGGCTCTGCTTCTTAAATTGTGATTCGTAGCAGATTCGTGTCAAAGTTCCACAAAAATATCGAAGAAATTGTGAAGAAATACTAAATGCGACGGCAATACTAAGTTCTTGGTTGCGATTTATTTTATCTTGTTCACTATCGCTAAGCTAATTAGAGGGATCTTGCAAACTTGTTTTCATTTGTCTTGTGAGGAAAAACAAGTATACCTCTTAAGATTGAAGAAATTCAAGAAGAAATGTTTCAGGTCCAAGTAACCAAGTAAGCATATCTCTAGTCGTCTCATTTAGTCTATAATCACGATGATCGATTGTGTTACTCATCAATACTGACTTGAAATCTTAGAAAAATAGCCACTCTCGCCGTGTCTTTCATTCATGAATACTGGAATCACACGAACTTTAATTCCATCTCTAGTGCACAGGAAAGATAAAAAATGGTCGTCCAGGAAACACAAACATTGTCCCGAAAAAAATAAAGAGGGAACTCCGGATAGAAGGGTCTTGCACTCCAGAAGTCCTAAGAACTCTTGATGACCTACAAATTTGAGAGAGCGAAGACACGTGTCATCCGCCTTGAGTAAAGTGCACTGGCCAGTTCTTTCTCCTTTTAGTTTGCGGAATTTATTAATAAATTTTAGCCACAAAGTTCACACAACCTGAGGTATTCAAACAAACTGTGGAAGTGATTGTCTTAAATAGTTAACCGTGATTTGGATGTGATACTGGTCTGCTGTGTGACTAGGGTAATGTAAAAAAATTAGGCAAAATCTGTTTCGAAAAAAGCTTTTGTTACTTGACATTTATGTGTACAATACATGAATATATGATAGAGTCGAACAAGTATATAAAAGTCGTCTTTAAGCATCACGAGTAAGTCAATCATTCATGGCATTCTATCAACAGGCTCTTTATATAACTTCCGATAGATCATACGGTAGCTAATCAAAAGGATTACAAGTAATAAGAATCAAACATTCAAGAAATAGAAACATTACGTTCATAAGTCCGATTGATCCGCCGCTGAAAATAATGCTACATTCAAGTTATTGCAACACATTAGCTCCAGAAATATTACAATTAATACTTCTGAGTCCATAAATTGCATGTTTAGGCAGAGTGCAAGTTATCGGTACCCATTGTCTGAAACTGTTGCTAATATTCAAATTACATTTTTTAGCGTACTTCTGGGCTGTACTCTGTTGATGCCGAATGACCACTAATTTTACTGCAAAAGCAGCCTGAACATCTCGTGAATTACTCCATACTCGTATATGAGTATTTGTCTAAAAGGTGAAATGTTCTTTTTCTTATCCGTAATGGTTGATTTCTTGAAGAGAGGTATTCTGTAATGGGTTACGACTTTGCTACTATATACATACTTTGCAACGCATTCTTGAAAATACCTTTTGCGTATTTGAGAGAAGATATTGAACACCTAAAGACTCCCTGTACAAACATTATTTCAGTTTACTATAGGTGATCACCGTATCTGCAGCAACACATGACCCTATTGTCTAATTTCAAGAGATCTGAATTTACACAATAACTATAAGTAGGGGAGTTACGTAATTACTGTACTCCGTTGTTTGGCGCAATTATTCATAGAGGGGGCATAAAAGTCGATCAAAGTGTCATAATTTTGATATTTATTTACCCATCATTTGCACATTCTATATCTTTTATATATATAATGTTTGAACTAAATATCAGTAATATTGCTCTCAAATTCTATATGTGACGTGTGCAGAAAGCAGTTCAAGGCCAATTGGCCGCGATGCCAAAAACAAAAGTCTTTTCTCTTCCAGAAAAATGGACACCCCTTCCTGTAGACCTGCTGCTGTTTCTCAACCCCTTAGCCATTTCATAGCAACATAGAGTTTTCTCGCATCTTTCGTCCATAACATCATCTCCAACAGAAGTTGTCTCCCGGAGACAACCCGTCACCTTATATCCGGAACAATCTTCAGGCCCCAGGTACATCGTTTCATTTACGGATCTAGCAGGCGACAGTTTCTCAATATGCTTATGTCCTGGTGTGGACGCTAAGATTTTAAATTCATTTTGGTTTACAAGACAGTGACTCTGAGATTGATACTTAAAACAGATGGATAGTTTGTTGGAAGCCTCTCAAACCTTCCACAGCCTCAATAACGTATGATTTTAATTTAAGGCATATTTTCCTAGGTGTCAAGGTTTAGTTTTCCACTTTTATTCGTGTCCCTGATAAAGGAAAATGTAAACCACCTGGACCAGATAGATTTTTATAAATGCTTGTTTAAAACTCGTGCACTAATATTTTAAAATTAGGCCTATTATCGAGGGTTGTAATAAGCGTGCTAAATAAAAATACTTAATGCAGCTATTTCGGAATTGGAAAGTTGACAAAATTCCACTGGCGGAAACTATAAAGCTAATCAAGGACACGGATTTTCATGAAATTTGCCCATGATGATCTTACCTACAAAATTAAGAAGTATGGTGCAAAAACTTGCTCCACGCATGCGCGTAAAGTTAACAACAACTGAGTAATGTTATTAGAAGCACACTGAACATATACTACACACAAAGTTAATCTCGAATATGTTATATTTGGCTGATGAGAAACACTTTCATTTACGTCATTAAAATGTATCATACATAATGCATACAATGGCTGATCCGTAAAGACTTGAAATGAACTATCGAAGCACTCGACCTACATTTGATGTAGGTGCATGTCCTAGTACAGGGAACCTTTACGTCGTTTTTTGATATCGGTGGTCGTCGGTAGAAATGAGGGTGATTCGTAAATGTGAAATGCAAAAGATTGATAATGACTCGTCTGACATGCCCGAAATTTCAGTATGACTCCGTTGTACTATGCATGTCCTAGCCCGTAAAATCTATCAGCCCGCGGATATTTCCCATTTGAAAGTTATTTTTATTCAGTCAGAACACGAAGTTTCTTTCATTTTTGACACAGGTGCGGAAGCCGCGGACCCATCTTCAGGATTAGTTCTTGGTTCAGTCACCTTTTCGCGGGTAATCGTTGTCAATGGAAAAGTTACAGAAGCACTAAACGTTATGACTTTGATTGAAGACTTCCTATAATTTTCACAAGAAATAGTTAACAAAGGATATCTTTAATAGGATTATAAATTAATTGATACCATAAATAACGTCATATAAAAATACAACAAAACAAAATTTATAAATGAATAAACAAATAAATATGTAATGAATAAAAGAAATCAATTAACAGAGTAACAAGTAAAAGAAATGAATTATTGCTATTAGAATCGAATGTAAAGGTGCAACGAGAGATTTCGAGGCATCCATAATTATTTTTAGCCATAAGTAGTGGTTTCATATAGATTAGACAATTATTAGATCTCTTACCTTTTATTTGGTTACAGAGATGTCTTAAAAGTGCAAAACAAAAGCTGATTTTTATATGGTTATATTTCTTTATAAAACATAGGCTGACTTTGCTATTTTCTCCTATAGGAAATTAGAATTTTCACAGTTTTTGTACCAAAGAATAATTCTCAGTTTAAATCTTTGCAGATGGGGATATTTTTGATAGAAAGATTACATCTATGCAAAAAAAGCAGAATTTGCACTTTTTAGGAACACCTGTTATGTGAAATCTCTTGTTGTACCTTTAAGTATGATAGCGTCGATATCAAATGAGTTTCGAGGAGAAAAGAGAAAGAAAACAAACTTCAAAGAATACTAATATAAATGGAAGAAGAGGAAGAGAGGGAAACATAAGAGAGAGAGAGAGGAGGGAAAGAATGAGGGAGAGAGAGAGAGAGAGAGAGAGAGAGAGAGGGAAATTTCACAAGTGGAGGGTATAAAATCATTTAAGTTCAATGACATACTTAAGCAAAGAAATAACTAATGTCTTTGGCCTTGTAGCTGGGCTGTGAAGATGTGTCACATTGTTCTGATACTTTAACGATCACGTGATAATCTTGGAGCACAAATTATGCTTTCCCTTTTAAATTAGCTTCCATGACTAAGGGAAAAATTGCATTCCGACTTTCCATTTCTGTTACATTAAATATTTTGGATTTATTACTTTGGGTACGTGGCATTTAACGGTTAACATATTGACCCCTGCGACTTATGACCATTGATATCTGAGGTTACTGTGACGCAGGAAACATTTATGGAGGGGATATGTCTATACCACGTTATGGCGTTTGGGTCCTGGGGTTGTAGTATTCAGAATAGATAAAGGACCTATGTGTGACCGAGTGATAGTGAGTGAGTGAGTGAGTGAGTGCGTGAATTAGTGACTGGATGATTGAGAGTGAGAGTGAGTGAGATGATAGTGAGTGAGCGAGTAGATGAGAAAGTGAGTGAGTGAGCGAGTGTGTGACAGTGAGTGAGTGAGTGAGTGAGTGAGTGAGTGAGTGAGTGAGGAGTAGGTGAGTGAGTGAGTGAGTGAGTAAGTGAGTGAGAGAAATACTGACAAAAAACCAGGACAAAGTCGCCAGAGCACTTTAGGAGAAAGAGATCAATCAACTTGTAAAAAATCAATAAAAAACAAAAGAATTTCAAGGCATATATTGATTTTTGATGGATAAAAGGAAGTGCAAAAAAAAAAAAAAAAAAAAATAAGAGAGAGAGGAGGGAAAGAATGAGGGAGAGAGAGAGAGGGAAATTTCACAAGTGGAGGGTATAAAATCATTTAAGTTCAATGACATACTTAAGCAAAGAAATAACTAATGTCTTTGGCCTTGTAACTGGGCTGTGAAGATGTGTCACATTGTTCTGATACTTTAACGATCACGTGATAATCTTGGAGCACAAATTATGCTTTCCCTTTTAAATTAGCTTCCATGACTAAGGGAAAAATTGCATTCTGACTTTCCATTTCTGTTACATTAAATATTTTGGATTTATTACTTTGGGTTTACGTGGCATTTAACGGTTAACATATTGACCCCTGCGACTTATGACCATTGATATCTGAGACGCAGGAAACATTTATGGAGGGGATATGTCTATACCACGTTATGGCGTTTGGGTCCTAGGGTTGTAGTATTCAGAATAGATAAAGGACCTATGTGTGACCGAGTGATAGTGAGTGAGTGAGTGAGTGCGTGAATTAGTGACTGGATGATTGAGAGTGAGTGAGATGATAGTGAGTGAGCGAGTAGATGAGAAAGTGAGTGAGGTCCGCATACAATGTTGAACAATAAGGTAATCGATTCAGTTGATTCTTTCCGCAACATTAGTTTCACGCTTCATTCCGTTGTCGTCTATGGAGCCCGGACTATGAATCCTGCCGGACCATAACTCCTTACACACCTATGTGAAAGCAGATATAGTCCGGCGGGAGCCACAGTCCAGGGCTCCATAGACGATAACGGAATAAAGCGTGAAACTAATGTTGCGTGAAGAGTCAACTGAATTGAGTGCTCTATTCTTTACCGTTGTAGCCGGACTATGAGTACGCCGGACTATAATTACTTCTACACTGGCCTTCGGCACCGGCACAAAACGTATACAATTAATAAACCGGGTTATTAAACTTAAGACTCAATAATATGACGAGAAAGATGAAAATCGATTGAACAACAAAACAAAGAATATCAACAAACAACAAAGAGCAAAACAACAAATTCCTGAGATAGGCAGCACAAAAACATAAAAACACACACATATACACACCAACACACCACCCTCCATATCAATCAACCACCCACCCACTCAGACACACACACACACATACATACACACAGCCACAAGCCCACACACACACTCGCACACCCATTATACATACATACACACCCACACCTACACACCCACACACCCCACCCCTACACACCAAACCAAAACAAAACAACAAAAGAAAAGTAAAAACACAATAAATATAATGAAACATATTTTTGAAGGATATGGTCGGTCGTAATTGAGCACAATGACCATTAATACCAAGAATAGGCCTAGAGTTAAATATATTCACATGTTTATTGCTGTTAGATATTGCCTGGCAATCCAATAAAAAATAGATCCCATTTTATCGTTCCTTGGAGCTCCAAGTGATTAATTCTCCTTGAGATTAGTCACGTAATCCGCATAAATCTTCCCATTCTCCGCTGGATCAACACCAATTAACTAGGCATGATTAATGGTGCGTATGTTGGTAACTAATTTTAGTCACAAAATGTAACCGTAGTATTTAAGGCAGAACAGATGGGGGGGGGGGCAATTGTTAACTTTGAAATGTGTATTGGAAAGACATTGATTTAGGAAACTTTGATGTTTCTTTCGGTGATTTAAAGCGTACCTCACACAAATACCTGGGATATATGTTAGTTTTGCTCTTTTCTATCTGCATTTTTTCCTCAGGTTGCTTGATGACACAATCTTTGTTCTGAAATTAGAACCTCCGTCCATTTTTTTCAAGTATTGAATCACCTATAGGATACTCTTGGGGCGTATGTCCCTTAATGTCGATTAAGACACAGCAAGTAGCTTGCGCGGCCTTGAAATGCGAGTGCGCTATGTGCTCAGAGTCGTATCATAATGCCCAGGAATAACGTTTCCACCCCTCCTGGCCTCCGTAAGGATCAAAAATCTTGGGGTGGACCTACTCTTGCATGGCATTGAAAAAAAGGCGCTTTAAAATGTCTGCAAATGCACTAGTTATATTAGAAAGTGATGGAATTTCGTGATTGACATGGTAGACTGGTATGTTTTCTCAACAATTGGCATTTGCCAGTGAATTGATGCACTTAACTCCGCGCTCATCAATTTCACAACGATTTGCCCATTACTAGCTTTAAGCGCTATAGAGAATATTGGTATTGCCGGTTTGATGTGCAGCGAGTTTGGGGATTCTTAACTAATAATTTCTGGTCATCATAATTTTTATGTTCAAATTTGGTTATTTGTGATTTTGCTGTTCTTTTGGGTGATATTGTTTTATTTCCTCTGTGAGAAGTTTTAATGTGAAAGAAACATGTTCAAATTTGCCATGTGCCCATGACTCACTGTATATAAGTGAGTTAGTGGTGTTAACCAGTGAGGGTGGTTCATAATTCCAACTCGAATCCAGATACGCATCATGACGAAACCATAATACAGCTGTCAATTCAAGACCAAAAGTACAAATAGGGCAGAATTGGCGTGTTTTTTTATATTCATCTGCGAGAGTAGGTCTGTGTATTCAGCATCTCTCATCCAATCCTTAAAAAACCCTACGCCGAACTCAGCAGCAATACTAACATATAGGACAGATCTACGGACTTTCACGAACAAAGTTCGTGTTTGAAAATCGAAGAGCGCCATCCTCGGGAAATTCCTGAGTCAAGCCTTACCGTATTCACATCTATAACTCTTAACACTAACCCTATATATATTTATAAATGTAATAAAGTGGATTATTAGCTTGGAATAGAGACTAGATGCAGCAACATAGCATTGCCTAACGTTAAGCATTCACGCCAATGCTGGATTTCAAAGTTATATTAGATGGGTTGCATCATAGGCAAAAACAACACTAAAATTACTTCACTGTGCACGGGTGAGGCACTCCCAGTTCAGGATTTATGGTAATGTAACTTGGTATAGTCGTTTTTAGGATTGTGATTGAGATCTCGCTTTAGTTTTACTCAATTTTCAAAAAGAGAACCAAAATAGGGCATTTATGAGCCGTATTGCATCTAATTGAAAAAGAGAAAAAGAGGAATTCTGAAGAGTAGCATGTAATTGAAATCCAGTTTAAGGAAATGATAAATTGTACATTGCACTCTTTCATCTGTCTTGTAAATGTTGAGCAATGATATGTGATATGCCGAATCTTGGAAATATTCTGGTTTTTGGAATTACTCAACGTTTATAATTTGATTGACGATCTGGGGAGTGATTGTTGCTTTCTATTAGAATTTCCTTGTGAGAAACCATCGAAGTCTCAAGGCTAGACTCTAAGTATAGAAATGTATGAAGTTCGTGTTGTAAATAGTAGAAGAGGTATTGACGGATTTAAGGCTGATCAGAGATTTGAAAGATATTGTTTGTTAGTATATTAAAAATGCACCTAGACTAAGAAGTACCAAAATGCTCATTTTGAGGGACCGACTCGGCTTTTTCGTCGATGCCACATAGGATTACCTGTGTTAACAAGAATTCGGGATATCCGGATTTTTATAACCAAATTTTTAAAACAAAATTCCGGATCCGGCATTTTCGTTAACACCAGTATAAGGTTACTGTTAGAATATGTTATAAATATTATACATCGAAACAAAAACTGATTCTCTAAACTTTGGAATTGAGCATTTTAGGCTGACTTATCTTTATTATTAGTGACATTCTAATTAATACACAGAAAAAAAAAAACCTTTCAAAATCTCTGAGTCAGCTTGTAACGGACACTCACAAAACATTGTGATTAGGGATTTCAAGTTGCGAACTCATTTCAGAATAATTTTGTATCGGTGGGATTTTCATTTCTTAAAATAGCTTTAATGATGCACTCAAAAAATCATCTTCTTACTTAAACTCCTTAATACAAATGCCTTGTGGGTTGGCTTCATTGGTCATTTACCAATTTACTTTAAATCGAGGTCTAATCAAAATGGATTTAACACGATTATATCTGCGTTTCCTAAAATGCCGAAAGATTTTTGAATAAAAACTATCCAATATGTTAGTGTTACTAGTGGATAGTAAATATTTTAAATTCAGAGGACACGAGTAACAGAAATCAACCTTTGACATGATTTAAATTATTAAGCACATCCTTCCCATCGCACCCGTTAATGAAAATCTTCAAAACACTGGGATAACTACCGGCGGGGCTATAGTTATTTCAGAAATACATAAAGATCGAAACTAAGCTGGTTGGTATTTTCTGGGTGTAATGGACTGTAACTCCTCTTTCTATCTGGATTGGAACGGGACTGCTGTATCTTTGTTTAACCCTCGCTCCTCTGGCGACAACATCCACTCACAGTTGAAAATTTGTGATTTTTTTAAGAAACTTTTAAATTATGCATTTTTGGTGAGTATTACATGTAACGCAATGGAGTGCTTTCAAGTGAGATCCAACAAGTCCGTCCTAGGTTAGGGTTTTTGGGATGGCTTCCTGGTCATTCGGGAAGCTAACTGAAAGCACGACTAATATGTTATTACCTATAAAGATCTATCAGGTTGGAAAGGGTTAAATCGAAAGACAATAAGTACTCGATAAAGCTATTATAACAATTATATAAGATAAGTGGTTGCGGTGACAAAGAATTTTATGTGCCTCTAAAAATAAGATAACTTCAAGGGAAATTAGCCCCATTATGTGGAGTAAAATCTCAATCAATGTGGAGTAAACCTTACGCCATTTTACTCCATATATCAGGGTAATCCTCTTATTTACTCCTTATTTTTGCAGTATATATTCTAAAGAAACAAGGATGTATATAGAGTAGTATAAGCAGCCCTTGGCTTTCTTTCAGTCTAGCATGTTGGTATTTGGCATGTTGGCTGGTGTGCTGAATTTAACAGTTATATATTGACGTTGTGTGATTATTGGGTGTTTTTGTGGTGTATGGGCTAAGTAGGATCGGTTTGTGTCTTTGATGTGCAATATTATTTGTGATCATGCTGATAGTTGACTTGGAACTGACCTGCTAATTAGTGTCATGGTAAGGCTCATTTTTTCACCCGTGGCCAAGAGTATCGCCTAGGACCCGAACCTTTCAGCCCACTACTCTACACATTCTGGTTTTGCGATTTTTACAATGCACTTACGGTGCTGAATCGTCTTTATTGATCTAGAGTAAGCGAGAGGAATAACCTGTTACCGCTTTGGTAAATTTTGAAATGACACGAAAGGTTGACACTAGGGTGTTTGGCATTTTTCAATTTGACCATCGCTCACAGAGAGTTACTTTATCGCTGGGCCCCGTTTGGCGCATATCTTTCTATTATAAAGAGGAAAATAAAGTAGATTAAGAAGTGGAAACTGACAAAGAACTCATATTAAAAGTGGGAACACACAGATAGCAAGGAAGCAGATGCGTCCTTTAGAGACCGTTTACATCACTCTGAACGTTTTAGTTTATATCATGCTGATTTAAACATGGTCCCTGAATTAAATACAAAACCTTTAACGGGTAATTTCAAAACTTTGGTATATAGTAGTATTTGGTGGGGAGTGTGGTGGGTGGGCCATTTTTTAGCTTGTCTGCAGGATATCGATTCTCATTCTCTGATTCTCTGGAAGAATTCGTAATTGTATTTCCTGTCTGTTTTATATTATATTTAGACTATTGCATAGTCTATTTAGATAATGCTGTAGTCTAAAGAGCACCCGGAAACATTAATTTGCTAATAACAACAAAATGCCTGGAATCACTGAAATATTGAAATAATTTTTTTGTTCAAAGGATATCTGATGACCATAAAAGAAGAAGAATGTGCTCGGATTATGAAAAGTCCAGTTAAGCACACTCGATGCTGAATTTGTTCACAAGCCACTTTTGCTGTCATTTGACATAATCTATTCCCGATCTCAACAACCAAATAGAGGTTTATCTTTTCCTCCACCTGTTTCCCTGGCAATGTTTTCACTATAAATTGTTTTGATATTTTTGCTCACCCTGTTACACTAATTTTTCCTAAAGGAATAAACATAGTAATTACCCACTTCAGTTATCAAAGCTCAATAAATCCGCTAAATGTAACAATGGTATTGTCTTGGGTAGTTTAAAACTTATTTTTGAAAAGCAACAGGAGATTTCAATATCACTCTGGTTATAAAAACGCCCTTCTGATCTATTAAATTCCGAGATGTTTCCCTCCTTTCCGTGTTGCCGTTTTTTGCCCCAATGGTATTGCTTTTACTTTAATCCGTAGCAAAACTTCCGTCGTCGGGCGTGCGAATGTGTATTTAACTAACTTTAGGAACTGACAACCAAGTATAACTAAAGCAATACTAGGGGCTGGGGTTAATTGTGGAATATCCTTTATTATATCGCGGTTGTAAAATGTTTCTATCTTTTTGTCTGGGCTTTAATGACTTCTTAGAGATTACGTGGTTAGGATGGTTAGATCATTGCAAGCATGGCGTGAATGAACAATTTAAGGATTATCTGATTATTTCAACCACAGCTGCAGTTGAAAATACATCTGTCTGTAATGGGGATTACATTAAACAACATAACAAATTGTGTTATCAAGTAACTAGGAATATAATTTAACAATGTTTATTGCCTAGGCCTTATTGTAGACGGTCCTATTTGAAATTCGTGTTTTTGTATATAATTTCTTCTTAGTAACAGAAATCTTTCAGTTATAATGTAGCCTTAACTGCTTTACAACAGACATTGAATAACGAGATATCGTAAAGAAACATATTGAAGGAAATCAATGGGTTAATATGAATAACTTTAAAGAAATCTTAGCACCTTTTTTTAAGAGCGCCCCAATTTTTCAAAAAAAAAATTGAGATTTTTACACGGTGCATCGGTGACTGGCTAGTAAACCATAACCGGTGCAGGTTAAGCTCGAAAATGTCTGTGTCTCACAAACGAAGGAATTTTGTAAATTAGAATAATTATCAATCGGGATCCCGATAATAATTCAACGGGGTTGCTGGAACACGGACTTCAATGTACAATAGCCGGGAAATAGCGCCATGTACGTGTCTACGCTCATCCATTAGTTGTTATTGGTTCAGCCAAAATCAAGTAAGTTATTTTTCTCGAGATGGCACTATTTCATATGGACGGACATAAATGTAGCATTCCAGCTCTGCCGTTAACCATCTGGGATCCAAATTCTTATTACAAATTCGCTTATTTTATGATAAATACGCATTTTTTAGCATTCTCGTTCGCAGGATAGTTTGCCAGATCTAATCACCAACGTAACTGTGCCAAAATATCAAATTTTGAAAATTGGGGGCGCTCTTCAAAAATGTTTGAAGACGAGTTTTCAAATCAATATTACGCACTCCATGAGATTGAAGAGCAAAGAGAGAGCGAGAGAGAGAGAGAGAGAGAGAGACTCGCAACAATATACACCGACACCCCACAAAAACAACATATTGTTGAAAAAGAAACAAACCTTTGAGTTATCGTCCTCGGAGTTATATAATATCCAACACACACACATACACACAAGACCACACACTCCCCATACACATACACCACCCCACACACACACTATACCACATACACACCCCACCCCACCACACCCACACACTTTAGGTGTTGTCGGCTATTAAACCGGAACAATTTGAAAACAACTGGCGATTCAAAAATATTTTCTGCATTTTGCATGTATATATTGCGTATATGGCTTCTCAAAGAAGCTATCTCAAATTATAACATATATCACGGAATCTACCAAGTTGAAAGGGTAATAAGGAAGAACGGTTTAAAGCTTCAAATGGTTTAAAGGTGCAACGAAGATTTGGAGGCATCCATGTGAGGTGTCAATGTAGTGATTTCATAGTAGATTAGACACTCAAAGGATTTCTTACCTTGTATTTTGGCCACAGAAATGTCTTAAAAGTGAAAACAAAGGTGATTTTATAAGCTTAATTTCAGATAGAAAACCTGGCTGAATTTGTATTTGCTCTATACCAAAAATTTAAAATTTCACAATTTTTGTACCAAGAACCAGTCTCAGTTTAATCATTATAAGATGTGGTATTTTTGATATAAAGCTTTACACCAGTCCGAACAACGAATTTTCACATTTTTTGGGAACTTTATTTGAAATCTCTCGGTGAACCTTTAATAACCAATCAATGGAAACATGCCAAGTGTAACAACAGGACTTTGAATATCGTAAAGCCTGATTTGCAGTTTGTAATAACAGAAAGTTTTTTCCTAACAAATTTGGGCCACATAGCAGCTGTTAATTGATAAGAAACGAACCAAACCTCTCACCCAGACTCCCACCTTCCTACATACAATTATGTTTTGGTGTCATAAAACTAACTTATATATATTTTTGTTGTATGATTATAATCACACTTTTCCTTTTTATGACCAATTGTTTGGGTATGGCTCAGCAATAGCGCGTCATTGAATCAACGAAATAGACGTTTAACTAATTTATTTTAAAACAGGTTTAAAAAGGGCGAGTTAAACCAAAGAGGGGAAAATGTCCATCGTTTTCTCATAGACAACATAAGTCGAATCCATCATACTACGCGTTCTACATTCTTAAAAGTAGGATGCAGGGACGGAACGTGGTTGACAAATGTGGTAACATTTCGTCGCTGGGCGGGAAAACCTCATACGTAACTCTAGAGGTCAAATTGCAACACCCACATATGTCAAAAGGGGCCCCAGTGCAAACCTCAATGGCATTTTGGCATCGGATTCTAGTTTGAATTTCAAGCCAAATATGAGAGTGAATCATATGGCAACTTATTTCAGAATCTGGAGTAAATAATTATCTAAATATTTTTTGAACGAAAAACCTTTCTTGTCCAAGGCCTTAAGCAAGTATTCAGTTTTTGGTATCTTACAAAATGTTACATGAGATTTTGTCATGTTACCGTTTTTACTACTGTGAGGTTTTTGTTCTTAAAGTCAAATGCCTTATGGGTTTTTTCCCGCCTACGAACTTTTTGCAAACGTTGATGTCAAAAGTACACAAATTGTGCACGAATTGTTGTCAAAAGTTCACAATATTGTGTAGTTTTGATACAACCTATGCAACATTTTAACCCATTTATCAATCATGTTACCTCCGTTATTTGGCTTTTATTAATGGTCTTATCATCCATTGCCCTTTCTAATGACCCCATGAACTAAATCATTGATCATACACTCTAATAGTTTCCACCATTCACATATATGGTCCCAAATAAAGAAAACTGGGGTCCGTTCAAAACAATATTTCAGTTGACTTTACCAACTGCCGGGTAGGACAACCATCACCCCAGAACCAGTAACCATGGTACATCATATGTATCTAATAACCAAAATATATTTATATACAGAAAACGTAGATAAAAATCTCCCGCAGTTTCTACGAGCCGTACCCACACAAGCGTGTAAGCACCAGACGAAACGTAAATAACGGTTAAGTTCACGAAGCTTTAAAAGACATGTGCGCAAAAGTGTCTTAATCCATGGGCTGCCGAATATCATTTTAGGAGATAGTACATGTTTTCATCAAGAAACACGGCTTCCATGGAGGCGATCCCCGGCGAGTATTTCCTAATTGAATAAAAACTTCCTTATTAACTCAGGCACTGGTCATTCTTAATTTACAACTCAGCCAATTATCACTCCGTTCGTCGGGAATGACCAATTGGTTAAAAAGACACAAGGCCGCAACTTGACGTAAACGCTTCGAACATTTAAACAAAACGAACATCTTGTAATACCCTAGTTCGTAATCAGGTCGAGCTTCTGGAATGCTATTAGAATACTTAATCCGCTAACCTAATTTAGTTTCCTCACTCTATTTCCCTTTACCATTAGGTAAGTTGAGTCATTTCCGAAGATTAATTGGTGTAATATGCAAAAGAGCGATCAGACTATCATCAATAAGGTAAACTACTTTTACAGTGAGGTTGACTCCACGTTGGAAAGTACATTGCTTTGAACTTCTAGTGTAGTAGTAAATTGTTGCGACTTGCTTGATTTTTTATTCTTGGTTACTATCGAATGCCAATGTGCAATAAATGCGCAAGGTTGTGGGCTTTTAGGCGCTTATTACTTTAGGTGTAAAAGGAAATGGATCACTCGGCAAGATATTTAAAAAGCGACTTGGATTGATTAACAAATGCAAATACAATCGTTAAACCAAATAATAATTTTTTTCAGTTGTTAATTCAGTTTGCAGTGTATCCTTATATTGACATTGTTTGTTCTCTAACAGTGGTAATATCAGCTTATTTTTTAGGGGGGGGGGGGCGAATGGAAATCAATGAAAATTGATTGGGGCAAGAAAACTATCTTTGGGAAAATGCCCCTGGTTGCCGCTGCTTCTCTAATAAAAGAAAGCAGATGCGCCAGATAATGACACTGGTGTCAATTGCGGTTATTAAAGATGGAGAAAGCGGAGGTTTTTTTGAGAGGCGCTAAAAATGAAGATCGGAAAACTGCTCCGTTATGATGGAATTGTTACCGCCGAACTAGATTATGAATATGCAAAAGCTTCTGAAAAGCTCTCGAAGTCTCATCATGAGTTTTGTAATACGTCAGTATCATTGGAAAATGGGATATATTTACATCAGAGAAGAAATACATAAATGTCTGGCAAAGTTACATTTTAATTGTTTGCGGGGTTTGTTCTAAAAATGTAAATCGGCCTTCAATTTTGTGTTGCAGTGGTGTCTGTATGAACAAATTTAAACGTTGCCTAAATATCCAGTTTTATCCTTATTTAAATTGCGGTCGGTCTTATTACTAGCGGACATGCGGAGTGTGTTAGGATACATATACTTGTTAGTTACAAAAATACATAATTCAATTTTTAATTATATGTTTAGATTTTCTGATTAAGCAAGTAAGCAATTTTGACTATGAACAAAAGAGAACTGAAGTATTATTTGCGCTTTATTTTCAACAATTTTAACATGTTTAATATTCATGAGGCTCTCTATTACAACTGCTAAAAGAGCCCTCAAACAAATAATCAATTTGGGAAAATTCCGGGAGCATAATTCAGTTTTAATAATGTCAAGGTTCACGGTCTATCGAATCAGGGCGCTGATAAAGATCAATAGATGTTATCTACGTTTTGATGATAGAAATTCATGTTATTTTTTGCTAACTTTGACTTGGAAAATATTATCCGAAAAATAATAGTTGCAGTTTTAAAATCGCACAAAGTGTTGTTTCCAGAGAATGTGCCAGTTTAAAAGTTTAAGAAGTTTCTATCACGACCTCTGTCTACATGCCTTAACTCTGTAAGATAAAGATTATACCAAAGGTAATTGCACCTATCGACATATGACCTTCATATTTGAAATCTTGAAACTCAGTGCGCCATAAAGATTTAAAAGAAAAGTAATCCTCACATGAACAACAGACCGAATCTCAACTTCTATAGTAAGAGTGATCATGGTGATAGGAGAATATAAATTGTCTTGTATTGAAAATTCTGAATTTAACATTCTTCCTAAGATCAAATTGATGACAATCAAAGAAAACATTACGCTTAGGCGACGAAAATAAAAAAACCTGTTTTCCGGCCCGACCGACCCTGATTTTTTCAGTTTTTGCAGATTTTTTTTTAGTTTTTCCAAAAATCATGTGAAATCAGCCTGTTTTTATTAGCCCAAATTTATCAATTTTTTTTTAGAAATTTTGTTTGTAAAAATGTTTCATTTTTTCTCTGATTTTTCAGATTTTGGGACTATTTTAGCCATTTTGAGGCTCCAGAAAAGACAAAAAATTAAAAAAAGAAAAAAAGTCGCCCCGACCGACCGCCCTACGCGAAAGGTCCGCTCGCCCGTAAAACAGGGTTTTCTTTTTACGTCGCCTTAAATTGATACATATGACATCTTTGATTGTTTGTTAATTTAGGAAAACTAAAAGTAACACTGATATAAAAACATATTCCTAAATGAGGCAGGACTTAATGCTCTTAATCACATACAAGAAAACTAAGAGTAATCAACGGATATGCAAAACATATTTAATACAAAGCGGAACTTCAATGCCTTAATCACATACAAGACAACTAAGAGTGGCACTAATATAAAAACACATTCCTGCATGAAGCAAGACGCCAGTGCTCCTAATCAAATACAAGAATCTAGAGTGCACTGATATAAAACAGAGGCAGAACTTCAATGCTTCTAATCATATAAAAGAAAACTAAAAGTAGCACTGAATAACATTCCTACATGCAGGACGCCACGATCCTAATCACATACAAGAAAACTAAGGACAAGCAAAGAGATCAATATTGAGGTTCATTAGCTGCTCAAGAAAAGCTTACTTCCAATTTCAGTTGATTCTGATGGTGCATTTTTAAAGTTATGAGCAAATGTTTGCAACAAAGTGTTGTCCATATGCCGTTGTGTTGTTTGTCCATGCAAAAGTAAGAATTTACTGCAGAGTAGCTCAAATCTGCGATTAGGCGCACATACTATACTTAGGCAACGGATAACATGATATAATAACTCAATTTTTTAAAGTAAGTCTGGTTGGTGGGGGGGGGGGTTGTCGAGGCTATGGATCGAAATCCTACTTTAACTAGTGTTAGTATTTACACAAATCAGAATAACAATGAGCAATTATGAATTCACCAGCAAAAAAAAAAATTAATTGGTTAATTTTGGAAATTAATGATGTTGACAATGAGATGGTTGAAACATTGCAGTGGTGTGCATTGAAGTTGACGGATAGATGAAACTTAATGACTTGCTTGTTTTATTATTCTTGTATTCAATAAAAAGGTTTCAGTTTGAATTATCAAGAAGATCAGAATAATGACGCTTATTGCAACTATAAAAATAAACTTCTATTCCAGGTCCGACGCAAGAAGAAATTGAAAGATCATGCAACCCATGAAATTATATTTGTAACAAACAACTTTAGTCAAACAGCTAAACTAGAATTCCAGTCTTTTTACAGTCGTTATAAACAAAGTTACCTGAACGGTTCTGGGGATTTGTTACTAGGATCAACCCGATACAAACATACTCCATTGCGTAGGCTGTATTACACATATGAAACTTTTTTGATTAATTGGTCTAAGAGTAAAATAAATCTCCCTTACAAGAACAGGTTAAAAGTCAAATCTCTCCGAACCATTTGATTCCATATGTTGTCATGGTCCAGTATGTCTGCATGTTTTGGACCGTTTCCTTTGATAGCGTACGTCTAAAGATATTGTCAGTGAGTGGATGAAGAGATAAGACTAAATATTACTAAATACGTTCCGAGTATGAGTTAACACATCATGTACAGAGACTTGAAAATAATTGTATTTTTCAGGACTAAAATTATCAAAATCTTCATGCACGTTGATCAAATCACTGGAGATGATTTATCATTTGGAAACTAACCATAATGAGTTTAAGACCAATTTTGTGCATCACTTGCTAATCTTAAAAAATTCACGCAATGACTATTTAAGGGTCCTGTACAGGGATTATTGACGAGCATAATTTTATTTCCTGACTGGTGTTTAAGCATAACATGCCAAGGGCAACTCAGGTCTGTTTACCCTCACCTTATCCAAACTATAGTGTTTGGCAAAAACAGTCAATTCGATATACAGATATTATATAGGTTAAGGTGAAGGGAGAATTCGAGTTTGGCAAAGTCAGCTGGAGTTGAACACTTGTAATCGTGCTCAAGCAGATTTTTTTTTCCTGCTTTCAGAGTTGTTGCATTTGTACTTGTTCCTGAGAAATTTAAGCCCTCGGGCGTCTTGCGCGGCAACTTATGAGTTCACGCTCTACCAGTGGAAACCAACTTACTTTCAATTACACCAAGCACAAGAGATACGTCAATATAAGAAGATTACGAAAGGCAAAGAAAAACGGATACGTATACAGACAATTTGTGCGAAATATCTGGGTGCTGATTTTTGGCACATTTTTTACAATGATTATTCTGTCTGCTAGCTGTCATGTTAAGGCGGAAATGGTATACCAGGTCACGCGGGGTAATAGGAGAAAATGTTGTGGGTGGGAGAGAGTGCGATTTGCGCACACTATATTGCTCATATTGCTTAAAGGGGGATGGCCCGATTGAGGTATATAACGTTTTCACCTTGATAGAATTGCCTTGACCCCAAAACCCCAACTGTAAACTTTCGCGCCGATATTTCAATCCGTTTTGATGTGAGAGCTAGAAACGTGATTTTGTGAGCCCCATGGAGTACTGTGTAAAATTAATATTGGTCGACCAAAATGGAGTCCATTTTCGCTCGTAACTTCCAAACCAAACATCATTTAGCCCTAAGATTTCACAGGGTAAATGAGAAAAATAGTAGCTTTCTTCTGATACCAACATTTTGACCACTTCCGGTAAAATCCGGGGTCCCTGGGGACGAGGCTATTAGCGATCGGGCCATGGACCTTTAAAGGAGGGCAGCACACATCATTACGTTCCAAAGAAGCATTTGAAATTGACTTTGTCCCCCATTTTGACTGTTCAAACAGCGGACTTCAGTGGAGGAGAGGGTTACGTCCATACCCAGCTCCCTCCAACGCAATGCCTCAATATAGCTTTATTAATATAATAACATTAACAATAGTTATGCTATTGTCCTTGTAGGTACGGTACTATAGTCACATATCTTTAAAAAGAGTAATCTCGGTAATGACTAAAACAAACATAAAATGACGTTTGTAATGTGCAGTGTTTCTGTCAAAATGATTTATTGTTATCAAAAAAAATCCTTTGATGATCTATCAGCGATCAACCAGGACTTGGGTATCATTGGATGTGTTAATGTGAAGCCCGATGTGAAGGCATCTGATCTCAAATAGCCTTGATCTTAAACCGGACATATCTAGACAAATCCAATCCCAAAAAAGCCATACGGTAAAGTGGATTTCCAGTAGTACGTCTTCCTTTATGACTTGCATAAATGTTTTGTCTATTACACATAACCCATTTTGGATGCCAATGACAGATTTGTCGAAGTTGATGAATCAATTCCTTGTCTGATGAGATCACGTAATGATGCTATGTGTATCACTCTTTCTCCTGGGTTAAACGACGAGTCTTGATGAAAACCTAATATCCGACTTGTAAATGTGAGAAGAAATTCTTTAAATTTGTAAACCTCGAGACTATAAGAGGAGGAGTCCTGCGTTAGATGAACTTCACGTTTTGTGGATAAGATTTGTAAAGCAAGGAACAAATTCATTTTGACAAGTTGGAGGAAAATGAGGTCATTCTAGATCATCAAGCCTTTGGTTATCTTTGCCATAATCCGCCCCCTCTTCTACAAGGCGAAGGTCGAGTCGATTACCCGACGCCCATTTTTCCTTCTTTACCAGAAGAATGTTTCCCCCATAACCTTCCTTTATATTCACATTTACACAACATTAGCACCGTTTCTTTTATAGCCCCTTACAGTCATTGACCTTTTCCTTTACTCATTGCGTTCATCGCAATTTCTCGCGCAGAGATCAAATAACACGTCACTTACTTACAATACGCATGCCCAATAGAACGAGCTGAAGGAAGTTACGCATACTTGATCTGTGCACAATTTGCCTACTTGATGGCGCCCTCAACGTGTCACTAATTAAAATCCTTTCCAACATCACTCTCTGAAAGAGCGCCTTCAGCATTTCAGCTTTATTTTTTGATAGAAAAGTGGATATGGACAACAGATTTAAAAACAACATCGTTTTTGATTCCTCAGTATGATCAATTCCTTTGCGAAGTGAAGTGAGCATAGGTGTTTTAAAGACACTATCAGTGATTTATTCGAAAGAGTGAAAATATTTTGAAATTTGCAGGAATAGTTTAAAAGTGAAGGATAAGTCTGTAGGATTCTCATAAGTTACTTTTTTCCAATTGAAGAATTAACAAAAGGAAGAAACGGCAGTGTCCAAAGATAAGAATCGCCATTCAATTACGTGTTGTAGTTAGTGTCCGTGCGGACAATAATGAATAAAATTTCCGATTTTGTCCTTATTAGGTTGCTTCTGGTCCTATCATTTGCAGGGTATGTTAGGATACTTGTACTTGTTACAAAAATGCAAAAATCTGATTTTTGATGATTTTTTCGATTTTCTGATTTATCAAATCACTAATAGTGCCTTTAACTTAGGGACCATGGGGCACGCTACGCTAGGGACATTTATTAGCTCTGTCAGATGCATCATACTGGCCCTCTTGAATGAAATTTTCACCCATCTTTAATTATTGTTCGATCCGGTGCAAGGAACATACAATTAACATAAAATGAAATTGCAAAATTTGGTAAGTCATAAGAACCCCTGAAACAAAGGCGTCGGGGCTCCTAAAAGAACAAAACGTGTTCATATGTTTGGTTTATGACATTTGCTGTATAAGTGGTAGGTTGTGTCGACAGTTGCAAAATAATACTTCCAACCTGCAGCATGCATTAACGGCATTCATGGATTCAATTATCAGATTAGATATTGGTTATAATAGATTCTGTTTAGACTTTTGGGCAGGTGGCAAAGATCCTTGGACATAAATCATTGCAAATAGTTAACAAAGGATTACAATTATAACCATTGGTTTGTTAAAATGCAAGAGAACGTGCTTTGCGCAAAATATTAGCTGCTCTGTTGCTCTTTCAATACCTTTACATAAACGAGAGCTAGTCCTGACAGCAATGAAATCTACTATAGACACAAAAGGTAAACAAAACGTGTTTGTCGAATTAAATGCCAACATTCTTTGTAATACTATAATTACTCGTCTAGAAACACAGTTTAAGGGCAAACTCTATATCAAATTTCGTAAATTGACCAGACAGTGATAATTGTGATGCTTAACAAAGTAGTGCCGCTATATACACGGGTACCAAATGAGCATTAACGACTAGGTACTATTACCACCTGGGCTAGTCAGATAGACGATCAGGGGCTCTTATTAAAGGTGATGAAAATAGAAAATCATTAGTTCATGACCTTAACAGGTATCACCACGCTCTACTGCTATGAACTTATTTTGGAGAGGTGAATAATCTTCCGGGCTTCAAATTACCTTGTTGTGTTATGTAAGTCAAGTGTCATGTTAGAGTGTGTCTTTTAGCCTAGTAGTGTACATGTCAATTTATCAAATTAGATAATTTAAAATGTGATTTAAAATGTTAAAAGACTAACATATATGTTTTTCGCTTTGTCCATTTTTTGGTACGTGAGAGCAGCGTCGAGACGAAAAGGTCAAAATGTTTATCAAATTGTCGAAAGAAAATCAACAATAATGAAAATGAGACTGCACAATATGTCTAGTCTTCGGTTTGTGGTTGGCCAGATATACTCCGAAATGTTTGAAATCTTGACATCTAAAACATTCAATAATATGTACTTAGTCCTGTTAGACGTGGGGAAAGCATTAATGTCACTATCACTTTAGGGAATACGTGTAAAGATCGTCGGAGCCCAATCGCCAAGAGACTGACTCATCTGACCATAATCATCCATTATGAAATCATACAAAACCTTCAGATTTTTAAAGTTGTTTTAAATCCACTTGAAAATCAGACTTACTGGCAACCTTCACCATGTTCACTGTGTAAACAAAGCGCTTAATGTCTTCTTGTCTATTAGAGCATTAACTTTCTACTTTATTCCAGATAATTTCAGGATTGTTTTGGTTGCAGCCTTAACTGCGACGTTCAAAAAAACATACTAAGGAGGTTGAGACGACATACGCGAGCGTCTACCTGTACGCGAAAGTGGAACTCTTTTGTTTAATCCATGAATAAATGAATTTCACATTCCAGTATAACTACACGCCTCGACCGTCGTATCTAATGCGCCCTATTTTTTTTTGAAGTCGCATACAATGGGCTAAGAATGTTAGTGCTTATAGCTTCTTCCATATTGAGCGTGACTCTATGAAGTATTTTTTGAAGACTGGTAAACAATGGACTCTTAAAGTAGCAACAAAATTAATAATTAATGTCTTCCATTTTTGGTAATTTAATCATCCAGAGAGGTATTTTCACGAATGACTTTATCTTTTAAAAATCGCTGTGATTCTGGATTTATTCAAAGAAATCGGTCAATTCCAGTAAAGCTAACTTGAGCCAATGGTATTTAGCAATTTCTTTCTACATGTCACTTGTGATCAACTCGAATCTCACGGTTGTGAGGTAGTGCTGGGCGGTAACAGTCACACTTTAGAAGGTTAACATTAATGGGTCAATGTGAATTGCAGTTATTTCCTTCATTAGCCAAGGTTAAAGAACACTATTTGACTAAATTAATTTTAAGACACTACCTGCACGTATGAACATTCACTCAAGTGGCAACATTTAAACACACACCCTGGGATGGAAGTCGTTTTCATCATGAAAAATAAGGAAGGTGTCATTTAAAATGCATTTCTTTGTTTGATATTTAATTATGATAATATAAAGATTTATGATTATAACGACAAGAAGCGTAAAACAGGAGGGGCGAAAACGCCGTCTTAATTAAGATTTAAACATTAATGGTTAAAGGTTTGTTAAGTAATGATATTGGGAGTGTTACGTTAATAACACTAAAACACGTCACGAAGGAAGATGTTTATGTCTATTATTAACACGAGAGAGTGCTAAAGCGTATTTTAGCACTCTCTTGTGTTAATCTTCGTATTAACGATGTTTTAGCATTATTAAACTAACACTTCCGATACATTCAATGTACAACTGCTTGACATATGTCTTTTCTTTAAACAATGTATGCAAAGGAGATACAAATCTGAAAACTTTATATGTAGGGACATCCAAGAGCTTTCACCCGTATTAAAATACGAAATGTCAATGTCGAACATCTTGCCACAATGGCCTGCAAAGTAATTGACTTGCATGTAGCGCCGTCTACTGCCCAGCCTCTAAAAGAGTTCTGTGTAAAACTATATTTTAAAGAAAAGTTATGCTTGGCGCAATGCAATTTCGTACAATTGAACATGGTTAACTCAGTGAAAAATGTAATCCAAATCGGGTGGCAAATCGACCCATCGCTATTTATTTTTTCTTCTGCCAGGCAGAAGATTAATCCTGAATTGACCAAACCCTCATGCAGTGGTACTCAGTTCTTATTGTGTGTATACATCCCATCCATTGTTTACACTTCTCAGCTGTTACTGATACTGGCTGCTGAGTTCAAGAGTCTCATATTTCCATGCATGGCCATGGTCAGTGATATACATACCCTACTTGCACACAGTGATAGTGACATTCCCTGCTTGCACTAAATGAGACTAGTCCTAACCTAAAGGTAGCTATGTAACAGTTTTTCTGATTGGTTGGGTCAGATTGCAAAATTCTGCTTGACAAATTAAACTGTAGAATGACTTCTATAGCCAATTTATATCCAAAATAATACTTCCAATGTTAAAATATACAATTGTGGTACAGAATACATTGTTTGTATGTATATTTTAACACTGATAGCATGGAACTATTTCATTAAGCAGACTAATATCTCATGTGTGGTAAACGGGCACAACTTTTGTACAGCAATGCATGACAGATATTACTACACAATAGTGATTTGGCCTTTGCACTGGATATAGAAGTTCCCTTTAAAAGGGAAGTATGGTAACCTGAAGCTTGGTGTTCCATGCAATGCGATTTCTACTTCAAAATAATACCAGCTTTATCAGAAAAAGTAACATGAAACAGAATGTCTTTTGTTTCACAATAAAGGTTGATCATTATGATTGATGCCTTGCATAGTATTCATTACAATATAGTGTTACAAAACTCAATTTGTTGTTTCATTTCACAAATTGTGCACTAAAATGCAGAAGATTGTCCTTTTTAAGGACTCGTCTTGTTTTTTTATTCTGGTTTTGTAAAAGTAAATCAGATATTTTAGTGCTAATTATGTTTTGCTCTGTATTTTTCAGTAGAGTGACGGTATCCGCACATCACGTGATAGGTTATGTTTTATTGAAGGTAGAAACTTTAGTTAGAAGTAGGACAAAACATTTCAAGGCGCGCCCCGGCACGCCTCATGTAATCCAAACCAGGCAGGTAGCAAAACTATGCCGCTTTGATTTTTGTTTTATTGCTGTTTTGTAATAATAAATGAGATTTTGTGTTTATTATGCGTTGCGCTTTATTTTTTTTCAGTGTAGTTAAGATAACGGTGTTAACACCGCATGGTATAGATTAATCAGTGTTTTATTGAAGGTAGAAACTTTAGTTAGAAGTAGGACAAAATATTTTAAGGCGCGCCCCGAAACGACTCATGTAAGTCCCAATCAGGCAGCAAAACTATGTCGCTATTTAGTTTTGTTTTATTTATGTAGTTTGTAATTATAAATGAGATTTTTAGTGTTTATTAAGTTTTACTCTGATTTCTTCGTGAGTTAAGATGGTAGGTAAAAGCTGCAACGAGAAGATTTTGGGGCCACCCATATATTGGGTCATATGTAGATGATTTTCATATAGATAAGACCCCAATAGATTTCTTACCTTGTCTTTGGTTACAGAAATGCCTTGAAAGTGAAAACAAGTGGCCTTTTTCATTCGCTAATTTCAATATATTTGATATTTACTCCTATACGAAAGTTAGTAATTGCACATTTTTTTTGTACCAAAGAAATATTTTTAAGCTTAAAGCAATATAGCAATTTTTTGAAGAGAGCCCCCAATTTTCAAAATTTGATATTTTTTGCACGTTACGTGGTTAATGTCGAGGAAACTATATCTGCGCACGAGAATGCTACAAAATGCGTTTTATCACAAAATAAGCGATTTTGTAATTAGAATTGGGATCCCAGATTGGACTTAACGGCAGAGCGGGAAATGCTCGTTTATTCCGTCCAATGATGAAATAGTGCAACCGCGACGAAAATGACCTCTAACCTGACTTACCCGAACTATTAAAACAAACTAATGGATGAGCGGTAGTCACGTACATGGCGCGATTCCCCGGTAGTTCACATTGGAAGGTGCGTTCCAGCAGCCGTTGTCTTATTATCGGGGATCCCCGATAATAATTCTTCAGTACAAAATCCTCGTTTGTGAACATAGACATTTTCGAGTAACCATCACAGGTATATCGTTTACTAGCCAGTTACCAATGCAATCGTGTAAAAATCTCCAAATTTTTGAAAAATTGGGGGGCGCTCTTCAAAAAAATTTGCTAATATTGCTTTAATCCTTTCACATGGGGACATTTCTGATAGAAAGCATTACATTAGTGCAAAATGAGATTTTTTTTCAATTTTTGGGCACATGTTATGTGAAATCTTCGTTGCACCTTTAATCAGTGGTTTAGGAAGGTAAAACTTTAGTTAGGAAGTAGGACAAAACATTTTAAGGCGCGTCCGGCGGCAGGCCTCTAATAGTTCCTGCCTATTTGTCCTGTACGATCTAACAATAGAGACCACGGGATCTAGCAAATCACGCAATGGACAGTGTCATTTCTGTCCTCATCCTCCGTGAGGGACGGTTGTCTTCACAAATTAACTAATAATTAGTTAGCTGCTATTCCTATCGGGGCACTGCCTTGGCCACTACCTTTTTAAATTTGCCCACATAATAGCCCATCCGTTCTGGAACATTGTACATGCTGTAGGGGCTCTCTGCTTTTCCATCATCAAGTAGACAGTAAGAGGATACAAAAAACAACATGGACCGATCCTATAATCTGAATGTACATTTCATCCCCCAGCGAAGGCTCCTGGCTAAATATACACTTTTGATTGTTCTGAGCCTGGTCGATACTGCGAATAAACATACAGTTAAGAATCTGAAAACCCTCAGCAGGGAGTGCTTACTTCCCATACAATTATGCATTGAAGTTCAAGTGTGTTTTATTGACCTTGAATACACAATGTGCAACAGTCATGATATCCGTATCATGAACACAAAAACACCTATCTAAGTTACCCCAAATTTTGCCGCTTTTCATCCCTTTCTGACATGTTCCTGGAACTCCTAAATCTCTTACGTAGATTCTCATCCATTTGTTTCTTTAAAAAGACTGTTAATGCCTAACAAGGAATACTCGAGCATGTGAAGTCTTGTGTAAGAAACTGGGCATACACATGGGATTTGGCAACCTCGCCTATCACCATACGGACCAGGTAGATAATCTATAGGTAGCGGAAACACGGAGCTGAAAGAGTCCTTAGAGAACACACACCATGGAGAACTCTGACGAATGATATCTGCTTCCTGATACAGGTGGGCAGAGAAATAATCATCAGGGAAAGACGTCTTGTAGATACTTCAGTTGACAAGTAGCGACAAATTAGAAGTCAAAGTCAATGTCTCTGTTGTATTGACACGTGGCTTCAGCAATTTCCACAAGAATTGAGACCAAATCTGAACTAACCATACTAGAATCAACATGAACCCCCCAAAAAACATTAGTCCAGCATTCCTAGTTTTGGATGAAGGATTTTCCTGTAGCTCAAGGTCATTCAGAGAGCTCTCTGGTAAAACCAGTGACTTGTAAGTTTAAGCCTACAGAAACTTCACCATATGCAATGAGTTAAAATATAATATTGCCGTTTGGTCACTTGTTTCCCGCCAAGCATATCCAAAATGCCCAGACTATTAGCTTCCGTTCATACCACCTACCGGTAATCAGGTAATGTTATATTGACCTTAAGGGTTCATGTAGTACCATGTTCGATATGTGATATCATACGGGTATGATTGCAATTTAAACGGGAGGCGTATTTCAGCAAACATTACCTCTTTGAGGAGAATAAATATCACATGGTTCGATCCAGACTATTCTGCGCTGAAGGAAAGTCAAGTGAATCTGATATAGATGTAACTGAATCTTAAGGGTATGGAAATACTGCGAAAATCAGACCAGACACCTTGCGAAGCCCCCTAGACACATTTGACATTGATACCAATTTTGGATAAGCTAGTAGATGACAAGCAGATGTATAATACCTAGCCGAAAATTGATTGCACAAGAACTTATTAAAAACTTGGAACAACTCATTTGAATGCAACCTCTTTGAGAAATAAAAATAATCAGTTTCTTTAACTTTTTCCAAGAATAATAAGTAATGATAGAAAAAAAAAAAGTTTTTTTAAACTCTCGGCATAGAACACAATGGGTTCTCAAGTCGCCGGGCAGCAGTCACTTATTACTCAGCCAGTAAGCATTTGGCAGATCAGAGACAAATCAAACACCCGGGCCGAATACTTCCAGAATAGATATCCAGCACGTATATGAGAGGTTCGCCGTTTTAGGTAGAAGAGAAATCGGTGTAGAAGTTTTTTATAGCCCGCCTGACTCATAGTCCACAACGGTAAAGAATAGGGCACTCGATTCAGTTGACTCTTCAGCATTAGTTTCATGCTTTATTCCGTTAACGTTGTCGTCTATAGAGTCCGGACTATGTCTCCCGGCGGACTATATCTCCTTTTACACCGGAATACCTGGAGAAACATGGAAAAGTGGGTGTGATTCAGAAAGCTAAATATGAAGGCTTGTGAGATCACGGTACAACCGGAAATCTCACGTAGACCGCTTCAACTAAAAGCTTCACCTACTCGCCATAGAAAAAATGTCTTGTTCGGATCTTCATTGTCGGACAAAGATAATTGGTTATTTACGAAAACAAGCAGGTCAAGTCTTTCAACACAGTAAGAAGTATGTAATGCTGAAACAGATGATGTAAATAATTTCATTGCGCCAGAATTTCTCTTGAAAGTATTAAAAGATTTATGAGTACATTTTCTGAACTTCGTGTTCTTGGTAGCTTTGCGATCGGGCATCTGCACCTAAAATTTGTATACACAATTTGTTTTAAATTATATCCAGTTTCTACTGTGTCTCAAAAATTGAAGGTGGCCAAGACTGAAGGTGTTCAATGACATGTCTATTACATGACGTCATTTAGGTGTAAATTGTTTTTTCTGGGAGATAGAAGGTATGACATAATTTTTTCTGACATAATTTTTAACTTTGACTCTAATTGCAACTGATATTCTAACTGCGAGGTGTCTGCTCTACTTCTATGCCATCATTACCCACACTACTGCATAGACTACATAGATGGCGCTCACCACATTTACTTCCAGTCGTTCAAGATAACGACGAAACCAGGCATTGTGTTTGGTTAAAATAAAGACCAAGCAGAAGATGAACTTTATTAGTATGATTTTTTATTCCGACGATTGCACTTAGTTCTTTATCTGAGCCAAACTATCGAAATTGTCTTAATAAAAATAGAAATGTGTTTGGATGGAGGGATAAATGCCACTTGATGAGTTGAATTTTGGTAAACGAGTATGCAGATCAAAGGCAAATCAGGAACGACACTTACTTGATTTAGCGAGATATGGCAAAGCGTCAAACAGATTATTGATATTTTAAACACAGGTCGTAGTACGGTCGACAGCTTTGTTGAAATCAGTGATAACACCATTCACTAGCTGTTTGCTTTTCCTATTTGTACAGGTATTAGTCGAACTAGCCCTATATTCTAAGTCATTATCCAAATGATTCAGCTAATTACCTATCGGAAATAGTGGAAATGAAGATCTTAGGATATAAATTATCAATCAACACTGTGATAATAGGTTGCGAGATATTGTGAAACAAAGTTAACGCTAACACTGTTAAGACTTAAAGTATGTGGCATTGAGTTTGCCAAACACTACTAAAGGAACATAATCTGATATGTCGGTGAAAGATGTAAGCCTATCACCAAAGTATGTACTTGTAATCAGCTTCAATAAATTGGGCTAGTAGCACTCATCCATACAAATACAGGTCTTATCTAGGCCTGACTCGTAATATGACAGTACCAAATCCCAGATGATTGATTTTATCAGAGGTGATTGACAGGCAGTGACAATCAGATGTGTAAACAATTGAAATTACCATGGTAACTGACCAAGCACAAAAATTAAAAGAAATTATAGAGTGTAATTTTTTGGGCAAATTTATTTAAAATGTATCGTACTTTTTGAAAGAAACTATAACTAATTAATAGTTACATGCATGCAAGTGGAATGATATTAAAACTGTGAATTTGTGTGTGGTTTTGTATTGGATTTAAAACACAATACAATTACAATGTATATGTATTTTGATCTGCAGTTGCGAGCTGCAATTATGTCACTAAGAATGGAGTAACAACTGTAAGATTTCTACTTAGTATTGCAATGAGTAAGCGTGCTTCCTTACCTCCCCAATCTTATGAACACGAGAATTTTCCAAAAGTAAGTGGTGATAACAAGGTATTCATTATTTATAACAGATAACTCAACTCCCATTTTGACATTTTGAGCCTTCATTTTTATATTTGCACAATACAGCAAACTCTGTTCTAGAACAAAAAAGTAGGATAGCTCATAGACACCCATCCTGACCAACTATCAACTTTCGTATTATTTCTAAAGTGGGTATAGATAGAGCTTGTCTCTGCAATTTCTGAAATAATTTCTTCTGCTTTATACATAGACTGTACAGCTGTGTAAAATATCAATATACCTCAAGATAGACAGGGGTAAAAAAAAAAGAAAGAGAAAAATGGCTTCCTTCAGAAAGTTGTTTCTATAAAGTCAAAGGTAGTTTAGACTCTGCAAAGCGACATGAGTAGTGGCAGGTGAGGAAGCCACCAAGATCAATACTGTCTCCGCAATATCGCTACTTTTATAGAGCTGCAATACTTGGATATGAAGCATATATATTTCTATATTTTGCTATAATTGACAGTTGTGTCTAAGAATATAGGAATCAAATTAGATATCATGAGTTTATCTAGTATGTATGATCGGATATATATCCATCTAAAGATGTAACGATACCCAGATAAGCAGCATACAAGAAAACGAATTGAAATATTAGTTGATGCCTTTGACATTGATACTGGCAAGAGTTAATAAAGTTCGTGACCATTTAGAAGACGATGTTATTTTCTGATAGAAGAACAGGAGATCAATGCCTTTAGAAAATGCCTCCTTAGTTTCAAGATCGAAGACACGCAAGACAAAAGTAAGCAAATGTTTAGATATTTTCTTGTAACGTGAAAGAAAATCATTGGAATGCAATGCTCAACATTACAAAAATGAACAATCGCACACGTATTATTCATGTTTGAACTGAAATTAAATTTTAGAAAGCAATGAAATAAAATCTCTTTTCAACGAGAAACGCATGGGTAAAACTATCTCAGATCACAATAAATATTTTTAACATAGTACACCAAGCGATATAATGACAAACAAAGAAATCAAAACTGATTTCAATAACAAAGGCAGATGTTCACAAATGAATACAATCCCAGAATAAGTGACACTTGTCAACCACCTGCTACATATAAGAACAAATACTCAAACCATTAAAGGAAAGCTTGCGTTAAACCTTCTGGTATAATCAAATCCAACAAAATGATATTGAAGTAATCTTTCTTTTCTATTCTTTTCTTTGTATTTCAAATATTATGAAATCAATATTCTTTGTACATCTTTCTTTAGAATCTATCGACATTCAATTAAACCTTTAACCTTGGTACATTATTAAAATCAATTGGCATTCAAACTAAACCTTTAAAAATAATCGGTTTCATCTTACCTTGCACTCTCTGTAACAGTATCTAATCCACAGTAGTTAATTCCTTTTTCACGCACAAACGAATAGTTCCACTTTCTTAGTCTTTCTGATCTACATCCATAACATCACGGTATAGTATATACAATGGTCAGCTGATTCCTTGATATATTTTTAGCGATCCCAGTTGTTAATTTGTATAAGTATAGGCGTGTTTCCAACCTGGCATTGGGCCCGTACCCAGAACTACTTATAGCAACATTTATTTGGCATCAAGCCCAAGGATGCTTTTAAGATTCCTTCACACTTTAGGGAAAACATGCGCAGTTGATACGTCCAAACGCTCCGAGTAGTGAGACACCGTTGGCTTCGTAGATCAAACTGCCTGCCTGACTGCTTTACAAAATCCCGGGACGAAGGAACTCGCCACATGAATTGCCAGTCTGTTGGCTGAATAGATGCCGTACCTACCAGTGATGTACTCTGACGGACTTTAAATCCCCTTTCTGATAGGCTCTAGGTACTGCATCAGGGGGTATCCAACTTGAAACATCCCAAGGGGATCCTACACTCTGCTCGTAACCAATTGCATGCTAAGCGTTTTCCTAGATTGAGATCGTGGGTTGAGGTAGGCTCTGAAGGTAAGCAGAGCTGATTACCTTAGTCATCATGTTAACTACGTGCAATAGAGCCAGTAGGGGTTGTGAAGAAAGCTATCGTGCGATCACCGATAAAGTTTTTTCTTTATCAAGGGCTTCAAACTTGCTCTATAAAATACTATTTGTACATTGCAACTTAGCAATATATTTACTACGGTTACCTTTCTTTATTTTTTCTGATACAACATTCCTTACTGCGGTTACCTTTCATTATTTATTCTGATACAATATTCCTTCCAAGTGTAAAGTTTGAACGTTACAGAAAGACATCATCTCATTCACTCTATCATACACTATAGAAAAAATATCAAAGAATTAAATTAACACTGATTAATTCAAAATCAGTATTTCACTTCTCAACAAGCAATCACCTATAAAACGTCAAAATAACTAGAAGATGATCAGAAGGGGATTTACTAGAAGTATTAGATGTAAAAAATACAAATCGAGGTCAAGATAATTTTGATAAAATTCAAAACAGGCCTCACCTTACTATTGTAACTAGTAGTCCGGTGTATATTTCAATCATTGTTGACCTTTGAAATACAATTAAATACCAATATATTCTCTCCAATCATAGCTTCTAGTAATTTTGACTAGGATATTTTAGTGTATACAAAGAAAAAGAGAAGAGAGAAGGAAAAAAGATAAAAAAAATAAAAAAAATAAAAAAAATATATTTAATTTAATATCAACAGCAAACTTGTTTTGTGTACCTGACTATATTGTTATTCACCGAAACCAGAAATAATTACCTAATTAACTAAATAGCTTGGCTTGTAACAAGTGGGTCGAAAAGATTGAAATTAAAGATTTCAACGCACCACTCTCTGACATAATGACGCTTCTTGTTAGGGGGTGAGTTCTATATGAGTGATACATACAGATCAGAGCTTGCAGCTTTACGACTGCGTATAATTCCCTTCAACAAATATGGTCAATTGCGCGAGCCTGTCTTTAGCAATCGCAGGGTAAAAGCCTTGTTTGAATCATTTCCGCCAATACGAGAAACACTTGGTTAATATTCGCTATACGCTATACGCATTAAGCACCCGACAAGACACCTTCATAAAAACCAGTCAAGTGCTAACGTGAACACTGGGACGGTGACTGACTGCTGCAGGCCTGTGAAACAGTGCCACCAATTACCTCTGTGACTGCTTGGAAGCTTCACATTACCAATTTTGAACATGTTTGATTATTTAAAAAAAATTAAATTTGAGGGAAATTATTCAACTCAGCAGAAATATTGTATTTTGTTTTTCATAGTCTTTTGTTTGTTGAAACATGGTCCAATTGCATGATATAAATTGCTCATATCTGAGATTGGAACAATCGTCCAATATGGAAATTGCTCTAAAACAAGTGTTTATAAATGTGGTAAACCGTTGACTTATCAACACTTTCTGCGCTACACTTTAAAAAAGGAGCATTAGTGCTGTAATTATTAACACTTAAAGGTGCATGTTCCGATCGTCTTTGGGACCCCCCGATTTACCCGGAAGTAGTATCGATTTTGATATCAGATGAAAGGCCATATTTTTCTCATTGTCGTCCTGAAATTTGAGCCCTCAAATCCATTTCATTCCAAGATATAAACTAAAAACCGCAGTTTTTTAGTGTTAACAATCAATATTAGCACAGTATTGAATAGGGCTTCCAACATGCATTATTGCGTCTACCATCAAAACCGCAAGTTTGTTTCCCACGGTACTTGATGGGGTGTATATGCAAGTGCCAGGCTCTCATATCAAGTAGAGAACACAATACACATAAATCGGAACAAGCACCTTTAAGTGCCCAAGCTAAGAAAAAAAAACTTCCGTTAGTGCCCAAGGGGGGGGGGTTCCTAGGGACCCAACCCAGATAACCACTTTCCCATGGGAGTTTGATCACAACACTAACACAAGTAAATGGGGGTCACGTAAGAACCACATACCCACAATAAAAATGAAAATCCGGACTTTGACCTATGACCTATGGCCAATTCAAATTGTCACTCTCCGAAAAAGAGTGGTTCGCACATTTCCATCCTCAGCAACTCCAATATAAGGTTTTGAACCTAAATAATTCATTATATCTACTCTAGAATAACCAATTAAAATAATCATTGCAAAATATAGCCAAATTTATACCATCTTGTATTTTTCTCAGAAACTTCAAAATCACCTTGATTTTCCCATAGACTTACACAGTTAAGAGCACGTCATGACAAAATTAAAATTGATGCTATCAGCATATAAAAGGTTATTTGATTTAAGTTTTATTAATTATTAATTAATTGCCTCCTAAGGTATATATATCTAATCAATAAATCCCAAGATTTAATTACTTTAATTTTGAATTAATAAAATATCTTGATTTTTTCACTTCCGTTAATGCCCAAGGGGGGTTCTTAGGGACCCAACCTAATTATTCTAATGAAGCCGTGGGCGGATTGAATTTTTTTTAGTATCAGGAGAAGCGTATTCATAAATCAGAAAATTAGCAAAAAACTCCTTGAAAAATTTGATTGCGTAACCCAGAAATCGCAACAAATTAAAATGTTGGGTACTATGGAACCCCCCCCCCCTTGGGCACTTAAGTGTTAACACTTTAACTTGTTTACAAATAGCACCAGTGTTCATTTATTAACGCACACGAATTAACACATAAAAATGTTAGAAATTGTACTCATACATTGGTGTCCCTATAAAATGAACTAATATGTTTTCTTCAGTAAATAATTTTCCAAATTGATGAATTAAAAAATACAAGGTAAACTTAGGCTTTACTTATGCAGATAATTTATCAGCAATCATACGCTAAATACATCACATGACAGAAACAATACAAAACATAAGAAATATATCTTTTTTAAATACTCCTTAGGCATGTTAGAAACAGTGTAAGACTTGGATAAAATAAATCATTTACGCCTATACGGAATAAATCCCATATACACCATTCAACTCTACACATATCTATATTGATTATTTCTTGCAGAAATTACATGAAGGAATAACCTCCAAACACGTGAATTTCAACACTCATGTTTCGAACTGCCTAACTTTCCACTCGCTGACATTTGGATATATATTTATTTGCCTGTATTTATAATAACCTTAATTGCACTTTGGTCTTTATTTGCTTTACGATTAGCCAGGCGCGTAGCCAGCCCGGTGGTTCCAAGGGGGCAATTTCCCGGTAGGTGCAACAAATGTCCCGATCACGGAGGCCTCGAGACCCAAAGTGGACAAACTCGTACTTATACGCAATTATCTACATAATGCACGCAGCTCAGTCAAATATCCGTCATACACTTAGCGTATTCCAGTTCAAATATAAAATAATAATATGAATATGTGTGAAAATTAAGAAAATACACCCTAGAAAAATAAATAACTTCACGAATTAAAACACCGGTCATCAATTGGCCTTCTTACTCAATCACCCGCATCGATCAATTCCATTCGCAGTTGTAGGGGTTATTGTTTGTTGATGGGTAGCTTCCATCCGTATACATCCCCATTTTAAAAGCCGTGGTGTTTCATTTGAGCTAACAAGCAGTATTCTTACGGAGCACATAGTACACAAGAGGTGGACTGCCCGCAGCAACAAATATTGCCAGTTACAGCTTTCCAGTTAATAACCAAATATGGAATATTATTTGAAGTTGGGTTCTCCAATTAAAGGTATGCGGTCCGATCTTTAGGCCTAGTACTAGTGTGGGTCTATATGACATGGATCTGTGGGTTCACACTCTCACCCATGAAGACCTTGTATTGTACACACGTCTACATGGCCTATAAAATTGGTTAGTTTAAAATCATTTTGTATTGTGCCAAATGAATTCGGCAGCCTCAATGGAATAAACTGCATGTTGAATGATGTGGTGGCAGAATACTTAACCCATTTATTGTAAATATGATAATAATTCATATAAACAACAGCACTGGCAATCACGCCCATTATTGAGGGTTATTGACAAAGCTATTATGGCGTGCATGAGTGACTCCCTCTCAATTAAAAGGCCGGATCATGTTACAAGCAATTGTCCAGTAATTAGTCTTTGTTTTCGAGTAGCGCAACTCCTGTCAAATAAAAGTAAACAAAATGTCAACAAAACATACGTGTTCTTGCGTGTATGAGGGTTTGTATGACCACGGTTCGGTGAGTGCAGGTCTCTACTTGGCAGCAAGAGGTATATAATTAGGCCATATATGGCAGCCAATTCCTCATACTTCGTTACACTATTTTTTTCGTCATAATTAATAATTATTTTTTCGGGAATATCGTAGTATTTAACTGAAAGCTTTGTTCTCAACTGAAAATTTAGTTTTAGGTGAAAACTTGTTTTTTGATTGAAAACTTAGTTTATCGAGTAAAGCTATAAATATTGACTGAAAAGTTTTCATACATAAAACCCCTACTGTTCTTTAAGTTTATAATCTGAGTTTTTCAATGATCATTTTGAACTGAGAATTACAAGGTTTTAAATGACATTTTGAGTTATTGCGAGATTTTTAAAATTTTATATTTGCTAAGCTATAAATGATATATCTTTTAAGTTTTCAAAATGTAATTTTGTTCAAAGGTCACGTTTCCGATAAAATTTCTTTGGTTAGTTTAGATTTTGTTTTGTTTTATTTTATATTTCTAAATCACCAAAATGTCAGTTCGAACTTTGTAATTATAAACTCACAAAATATCGATTTCAAGTGAGAAGCCTAAACCCATTTTTCATATCCGAGTTGAAAAACTTTTAATTTGATAAAGTGATAAAATCATTTTTTCAATTCAATAAACTGACTCGGAGGTTTTTACTTGAAAACTAAGTTTATTGAAATATTTTTGAGAAAAATGGTTTTCAACAGTCAATCATTTAATCGTGAATGAATGATAAACTTTTTCGAAAAAAAATTATCAACTAATAAACAAAGTTTTTGAAAATCATACGTTTTCATAAGAATACCCGGTATCTTCGGTTGATTATACTATATTTTTGTTTTTAAAGTTTTTTTAAAAAATAGTTTTCAGATAGGCTACAGATTATTTCCAATTTGAAAAAAAAAATCGGTGTTTTTCCAATTTGATCAGAAAACTAACTTTATCAATCATAGTTTTCATTTGAATTGAAAAAAAATATTTCTATAGAGGCCGGGAACTGGGGGAATTGCAACAAGTCATCAAGCGACGCCATTACACACATTAGGATAACTTTGAACCACCCTAACGTGCTTGAGGGACATGGGTGGTAAATCTGTTGTATATATGATTATCCATTGTTTTCAGAGCTTTGTATTTTACGAATCATTCGTGTGTTCTAGAGGTTTGTCTGAAGTCACCAGAAGGACGGATTGCACAAATTATCAGATTCTTTGTTCGCGTTGCAAGGTTATAGAATCTTTTGTTTGGAGTGCAGGTTTATATAATTGTTGCTCTCTGCCTCAGATACCTTACTGGAGACTGATTCGTAGGATATAATGATCTGAACAACAATGGATAATCAACAATACACTGGTGCACTAGAAGTGTATGTGCTAATCCCGACTAATCCACCTTTCACTTGTCAGATCAATATCCTACTACAAGCCTGAAGTACAATGTCTGAATGCTTTTTAATTGTATCAACGCATGCTAAAACACTGTATATTCTTGAATGGATGTCCACAACTTGATTTTTGGTGGCAGGAATTGCCTGTAATCCTTGCTGTTTTGACTGTAAAAACATCCAATTGTTTTTCAAATTCGTGGAAGTGATTTCTGTAAGTGTCAATTTCATTATGTCTGAATATTTTTCTGTGCCATTGTGTCCCATTTTAAGGATAATCATAAGAACTTAATTCCTAATTTGGAAGTCATCCTGGGAAACGTCATACTTTTAATCCACCTTCTTTGAATCATGTGTGTGTTTTTCCAATGTCGTAATTGGTGACAACGACAATTTCAGAAAGTAAATCAATCTCGTTGGTGTAAAACGTAAATGAGTCGGCGGGTCATTCAAGAACGTTTGTCACATGCACTGAATCATAAGGTACTTATGTTGATTTTCTGAGCAGAATTAGATTAAATAATTATAAAATAATACTAATAATAATTGAACGTGACCTACGCAATGATTGCGCATGTTTTCAAATTTCTGATTGAGGATCTCCTAGGGAGTGTTCATAAATAACTTGGTTGGGTTGGAGAATATGGTGAGTTAAAGCATTTTAGGTCGTAAAAAGAATTAGAATCAGTACCGTATGCGTGCGAGTATTTTCGCGACTAAATTACAGATTCTTTATGATTTAATGGGTAGGCTATATGCACTACAAGAGAGCCACTTAGCCGCTCAGATGTAAGGGAAGATGACCGATTCTTTAGGTCGGAGAATACTTTCGAGAGCAAGCATGGAGGAGAAAACCACGTTCACGTAGAAGTCACGGGCCTGAAGGTGGATCAAATCCGGACATCGTTGATGAAAAATTAAAAAAGGAGCCGGTGTGAAAGTAATCATAGTCCGGCAGGTATCATAGTCCGGGCTCCATAGACGACAACGGAATAAAGCGTGAAACTCATGCTGCGTAAAGAGTCAACTGAATCGATTGCCCTATTGTTCACCATTGTTCCCGGACTGTGAGATCGGCGGACAATATCTCCTGCCACACCGGCACACCACTGAATCCTACCGCCATTGTATATTACTTTGATAGTATTGCTTAAGAAATTGCCCCTATATATGTATTTGATTATATCAGAGTACCGAGGAATTAAGGTTTGTATGCGTGTTTTAATGAAAATGATAGAAGAACAGGACACCAATATTTTAAATCTGTTATTAGAATAATATTCAAAATTGCACGTACATGGCTGTTGGACTGTCGGAATAATACCATGGCGCTCACTCACACATGCGCACATAATGCAAATCTGAAGCATATCTCCATGATGACTGTCAATCACGAGTAAGGCAGCACGCGGCGGACGTTAAGTTTTAAAATGTTCAGGGGATTTAGCAAGTGATCCGAAACAAAAAAAAATATATTTAGAAGTTGCCTTTATATCCGCTATGCAAATTCAAATTTGCATAGCGGGTATAAATAGAATTTTCCAATGTAACGCCTCTAAGTATTTTTAGAAATGATTGCACAATATTACTTCGCAAAATTCGAATCGGTTTTGAGAACTGTAGCACAATCGATGCTAATAATTCATAGGGCCGTTGACGTCATGCTACTTTTTAGCACTCTTTGCAGAGGCAATCTAAGTATGCAGAGATGAACTGTTCTTAGCGTTGTCCATGGAAGGCGCCACCCTCTGTATTCCTATTTATAAAGAGGACGGCCCAGTGGTGGATTCATTTGTCGTCATTGGGTAATCACGTAAGTCGCCGTGTCAGTAAGTAGTTTTATTCATGCCAGAGGGAACTCAAATCTGTCGGCATAAACATAACTTCATATAATAATGTCATCATAAAACGAAATAACATTATTCAATAAAAACGAAATTATAGTGGTAATTTTTGGCCACCAAAACTGGGACGTCTGTAGGCTTCATTCTGCTTGTTAAAGACACTATAAGTGTTTGATATATATTTTGAAATGTGCAGGAATAGCTTCACCGTGAAGGATAAGTCTGTATAATTCTCAAAGTTAACTTTTCCAGCTGTAGAATTGCAGAAAGGAAGAAAACGGTAGTGTTCCAAGATACGATTCTCCATTCATTACTTGTTGTAGTAAGTGCCGTACGGACAGTAATGAACTAAAATATCTGATTCTGTCTCTTATTAGGTTGCTTCTGGTCTTATCATTTGCAGGGTATGTTAGGATATCCTGTCACTTGTTACATACATGTAAAATCTGATTTTTGATGATTTTTCGATTGGCTGATTTAGCAAATCACTGATAGTTCTTTAAAGTCTCTTGGGAATCAACTCCCTACTCTTTTTGATGCAAACTCGACCCGTGAAATGTGGCCGCCAGAGAGGGTACGTGAACTGGTGAAAGTTGAATTACTTTATCGTTTTGTACGCTCCACCCCGTGTGTGCTCACCTGGGAATTTGATCTCTCGGGGCAGTCGCACAGCAGATGCAAACAAAATGAGATATAAAAACACAGACTGGTTTCGTACTTCTAACCTATCCATAGACGTTATATTCTATTTTTGAACATGTTCAATAAAGTTGTTGAGGTACCTATTATTAAAAATAGTTTTAAAACTGCATGATCACGGTAGTCCTCAATTTTGGAATGTAACCCGTTAGCTTTTCATTGCGATATGTTATGGTTCAAGACAGGGTACAGCGATTACTCTAATCATGGAAGCAAAATTAATGTGTGTGTGTGCATCATAAGTTAGGTCACTTTTTCTAGGCAGCTCGTAGATGTTATGTAACAGCGTCATCTCTTTGGAAATATAAATTAGTTCCCAACATGTTCAGGGTGAACGAAGAACGGTGGCATGATTGTCATCCGTATACCTGATATCGGTCATTTTTTTTCAAGATGTTACTAAACTACACCCCCTAAAGTTGGTAGAAATTGATTTCTTTGCAATATCTGACTGGAAATTGATGTAATAATGTTACTTCTAAGCTGAAAATTACAAGCCGCAAGCTAGCTAATCTACAAATTGAACTCACAGTAGAAGCCCAGTTGATGTTTATTCATTCATGAACGAGAATGCCGGTTTCTTGTACTTTGCGTCATAAAAAAGCTCTATGTTAATTAGGGTGGTGATAGCACCTGAAATATTTTAAACTGCATGAGGAATAACAATGGCTCTGTACTGCCAGATTAAAAAAAGAATCTGAAGTGCGTTTTCTCGAGCGGATTGACTGGATATCAACGGTGCTATGATCAGTTCGAGTTAATGCAGCATGATCTACTGGTCACTGGTATTTAGGGAAAGAATTGTGAAGACATTTTATTCATTTTCAAACAAATGTGCAACTTTTGGACTTGCCATACGCCGTAGTATTGAAATATATAATATTTAATATTAACCTGTGCATAAATCAGTTACTTCGCCGATATGCGTAGTCAAAGTCATTTTCCAAGCACCCTTCTCCCTTTGATCCCATGACCTATAGGTATCAATGTTTGAGTGATGTTATCCGAAACAGAAATAAGTGCAATGTTCATCGAAATGGCGCAGTTGATAACTATTTCTCCTGAGCGCGCCCGCCCTTACACAAGAGTGTGTTTGGTTGGGTCTAACGGACATAAACCATAGACTATGAATTGTACTATTTTATTAAATTTGAAGCATAAAACGGGAAGCGTAGCACTTAGTTGTGAGTTGTGCTCTCAGTTATGCCAGTCTCACCAGAAGACACATGTCTTATTAAGCAAGCCTCAAAATACGTGTCTTAAAAACTAAAAATGCTTACGTGGGGCATGTCCTTTTTTGGTACGGCCTATTTGACGTCCTAGGCTATACCTAGGCATAAAATAGTGTGAGGACACGTGACTAACTAAAAGACAAGTCTCAATATTGGCGTCTAGAGACAAAACTAGATTCATTATGTTATTATTGACGACATGCTTAAATCCAGAACATAATACAAGATACAAGTTTTGCAGCATCTCCCCTACAAACAGGACTTTTCCAAGCGCGTACGGAATAAGTAACTTCAGTGAAAAAAAAAACAACTAGACAACCGAATTGCGTCAAAAGGAAATAAGCATATTTGACACTATTGATTATAATTGGCCGATTTACAAAATAATTGAGCACTTCCGCTATTAATGACATTAAGTCCGACCAAATTTAATGGCAACTTCGTAGAGTTAAACGTGAGAACGGCAAGACTAACTGCAATTTGATGAAACTGAATACATTCAATTTAACCGAAATAAACTATAGTCTTAGAGCAGTGGTTTGGGGGATGCATGGCGGACAATTAGAGAACCACAATTGGCCGATCTAAGGTTTCCTTGCAGAAATAGGGCTACCTGGAAGCAGATCAGGACACTACCTGTGGTTGTGGAACAGCACCACAGATAATGGAACATCTCTTGGTCTGCCCACTGCTGGAGCAACAAGGACCTTGCGGAATTCAGTGAAGCATGCAGCCAGACGTTGTACACATCACTGACTGGATCATATTTGAGAACCACAGTGTTTGGCACGATAAGAAGAAGAAGGGAACCATCTACAAAACCCTGACTTTATGTGTTAGCCTACACAGAATTTATAAGGTTTGAAAGGGTTAAAAATGAAATTCATAATAATTAGAAAACTTAGCTTGTAAGTGGATTACATGTACAGGCGTTCTTCGAACACACACGTCACCAAAGAAAGCCCATGCACAGGGGAGATGAGAATTCGATCCGTCTGATATGCTCCCCAAACCACCCATTCCGAGGTGAATAAATTCAATGATGTGGCCAGACCATGCCAAATCAAAAATGCATTGGGCGATGCAAAGAGCCATTGGTATTGTAACACAGATAGAATATCACAATAACTTGTGGTAATGTTAAGGCCTGATATATATTAATGTGTGTCGAAACTCATTTGAATGATGAAACAATTTAAAGGTGCAACTAGATATTTCAAGTTATCTATATTTTGTATCATATGTAATGATTCCATATAGATTAGACACACAATAGATTTCTTACCTTCTATTTGGCTAGCAATGTCACAAAAGGGAAAACAAAAGTGATTTTAAGTTGCTTATATTTTAATATAAAACAGGCTGAATTTCATATTTGATCCAATACGAAATTAAAAATTGCACATTTTTGGTACCATACCAAAGAAATAATTCTCAGATTGAACCTTAGTAAGGATAAATTTGATGATATGTGAAATTTCTCGTTGCATCTTTAAAGCAATAACACCACATTTTTTGAAGAGCGCCTTCAATCCTAAAAAATTGAGATTTTTGCACAGTTGTGTTGGTAATTGTTTAGTAAACTATACCAGCGAATGGTAATGTTCAAAAGTGCGTATTTGTCATAAAAGAAGCGATTTTGTAATTAGAATCGGGATCCCCGATTGTAATTTAACGGTGGAACTAGAAACGCCAAATTTCTGTCCGTCCATTGTGAAAAAAGTGCAGTGCCACCTTGCCAAAATTACCTCTAACTTGACTTGCATGAACAAACCAACTGAACCACTAATGGATGAGCGTAGCCACGTACATGGCGCTATTTCCTGACTATATCATATTGGAAGGACGTTTCCAAAAGCCGTTGAAATATTATCGGAGATCTTCGGAGGAACAAAATTCCTTCTTTTGCGATACATAGACATGTTCGAGCTTTACCATACCATTCACAGGTAAGTTTACTAGCCAGTTACCAATGCACCTGTGCAAAAATCTCATTTGTTTGGAAAATTGGGGCCTCCCTTAAAAAGTGTGCTGTTATTGTTTTAATTGCAATGAAATATCTACATAGCCCTAGACAACATATCGTATTATACATACAATCATTTGTGCAGATTAACAAAATCTGAACTCAGACAACTCAGACATTCCACAGCAACCTGTTGCTAACAATATGTGACTTGTCCATACAGTCCAAAATGGATGTAGACATTCCACAGCACACTTGTTTCTAACAATAGGTGGCTTGTCAATACAGCCCAAAATGGAATGCAGACATTCCACTGCACACCTTCTGGTAACAATGGGTGACTTGTCATTACAGCCCAAAATGGATGCAGACATTCCACAGCACACCTGTTGCTAACAATGGGTGGCTTGTCAATACAGCCCAAAATGGAATGCAGACATTCCACAGGACACCTGCTGCTGACAATGGGTGACCTGTCAATACAGCCCAAAATGGAATGCAGACATTCCACAACACACCTTTGGCTAACAATAGGTGACTTGTCAATACAGTCCAAAATGGAATGCAGACATTCCACAGCACACCTGTTGGTAACATTAACAATGGGTGACTTGTCAATACAGCCCAAAATGGAATGCAGACATTCCACAGCACACCTGTTGCTAACAATGGTTGACTTGTCAATACAGTCCAAAATGGAATGCAGACATTCCACAGCACACCTGTTGGTAACATTAACAATGGGTGACTTGTCAATACAGTCCAAAATGGAATGCAGACATTCCACAGCACACCTGTTGCTAACAATGGGTGACTTGTCAATACAGCCCAAAAGGGAATGCAGACATTACACAGGACACCTGTTGCTAGCAATGGGTGACTTGTCAATACAGCCCAAAATGGAATGCAGACATTCCACAGCACCCTTGTTGCTAACAATAGGTGACTTGTCAATACAGCCCAACATGGATGCTACACAAATTTATCAAAAAAGTTTCTGCTAATTAGCTGATTTACTTTGAGCAATAGAGTCTACTCTTACTATATCGTGGTCTTGTCCTTTAAAAAATTAAAAATTAAAAAATTTAAAACATCTTGCGTGTTAAATTCAAATTTCGCAGCTTTTACGGTGGTTTCGTTTACGTTTAAAGACTAGAAAATTTGCAATTGTTACAAACAAGTCATAAGTAAGTCAAACTCACATCTTGTATTTATTCCGAAGAATATTAAGTATGACCCAGAACCACCTCAGTTTTAATTTTCACTGCCAAAATAGAAATTCTTTTAAGCAGCCTGGCGTCCCAAGCACTCTTTTCTATAAATTTTCTACAGGTTTTGAGGAAATTAAAGAAAATAGAGTAATTGCTCGAAAGCATTTTGCGAACACTTTCAGACAGTGTAATGACGCCCATTCCATACTAATACCTTGTAAATTCCAGCTGTACCTAGTATAGGCTAGTATAAATTTAGCATTACACCCCAAGGACAACGCGCCCTTACCCAAACGTTAATCAGACTGCTTTTGCAGACTTAAAGAAGAGAAGTAAAAAAGCCTTTAACTTAGTTCTGAGCAGTGACGGATAGATTATAGCCCCGCGATAAATGTCACAATTTATATCCGAACGTGAAATTCGTAGTGACTTTTAAGGGGTTCTAATCTGAAGATTTGTGGCATATTGGAGTAATTTGAGGAGCAATCTGGATAGCATTTTGCCGAAATTAAGGGTGACGTATTTGGATTGATTAGCATTTGAAACGTGCTGTATCATTGCGTTAGGTCTTCAGAACTATGTCAAAAAAATCAAAGACATTGACACTATCGCATGAGAAAAGATGCGAGTAGCAGCGAGGGAACTGGTGGCTAAGGGGAAAGGTAGATAAAAGACTGGGTGCTTGACCTCTTTCCTATTTTGTTCTTGTTATTTTTGACTGCACCAGAAGGAGGGAATTGGCATGGTCATGGCAAATGCTGTCACTGTATGTTGAGAGGCATCGACAGAATTTAATTGAAACTTATTCTGCATTATCCAGTAATTTATATTAGAGAAGCACGAGGCAGAAGAATTGGGTATCATCAGTGTAAAAATGGAATCGTATGTTATGTCTCCAGATGATATAGGGAACTTAGGTACACTGTTGCTCATAAAGTTGTTTTCACACCCAATCTTAAAACGTATTTCTATTTGAACGCCTCAATAATCATATTAGAGTTGGCGAATGATTACATAATGAGTTCCCACTACCCAGGTGAAGTGAATCCATGCATAATTTTGAATTACGTAACAATGCCTTTTGTTGGGAGCTATAAAATGTCAGACGTCTGTTGTTAGTTCCTTTTCCCTGCTCCAAGCCGTTGTGTAAGGAGCCCATTTTTTCAGAGTTGGTTGTTACCTTTACAACAAAAACTGACACAGCGGTTCCCTAGGCTATGCCTCGTCCAACGGCATTGTCAATATGCCGAAGAGTACTTGCACTCAGACGGGAAGGGTACAAACAAGCCAGAGTCGCTGATTTCCTCGGAATATCGCAGAGTACGGTCTGTAAAATCCTCAGACATCATCGAGAGGTGGGTCATTTGAGGCCATGAAAAACTTCAGGACGACCACGATTGACTACCAGACGAGATGATCGCCGACTGCGTAATCTGTGCCGTAGAGCCCGGAAAATGCCAACGAACCGTCTTCGTCGTTTGTGGAGAAGACACTATGGAATCAATGTTTCCCTCCAAACTGTAGATCGGAGATTGCTTCATCAAGGTTACCGAGCAAGACGAATGACCAAATGCCAACGCCCAACCGTTCACCACAGAGTTGATCGACTTCGCTGGGCTACGAAATGTTGTGTTTATTGGAGAGAGCCGTTACATCATTGATCATCAAGATGGAAGACAAAGGTTTCGTCGATTACGTGGTGAGAACCTCCGAGATGACTGTATTCAGGAATCGACGCAAGGTGGTGGCGGCTCATGGCATGGGCCGGTATTCATTATGGAAGAAAAACATCTGGTGCCAGATGGAAACATGAACGCCGTCGTGTACCTGGACATTCTGGAAGACCACTGCGAGAAGGGTTTATGTAAACAATTTTCGGCTGAAAGACGATAATGTTACGCCGCACAGGGCCGCGGTAGTGAGATAATTTCTTGAGGCAGAGGGGGTGGAGCAGATACAATGGCCTGCTTGCTTCCATGATTTGAACCCTATCGAGCATGCTGGGATGCCTTAGGCCGAGCCATCAATTACAGGGACAATCTCAAACACTACAGGAGTTAGCTCAACCTCTGATCGATAAGTAGGACGCTCTGCCCATTGACATTATAAACAATCTTGTTGCAATATATCCCGACGTCTTGACGTACTGATTCGCGCCAGGGATGGCCATACTCGATGTTAGTGACTGATTGACATTTAGAACAGTACCATTGAACATTTCGATGCATGAACTCACCCCAAATGTTTTATATGTAAAAATGACTGATGTGAAAAAGTTGTTACAAAATTCTTAAATCTGCTGTTCAAAAACCCCCTTTTCCTTCAGGCTAAGGATACAGTTCGTAAGGAGTTACTTGTGGACTAAGTTCATGGTGATATCTTCGGAAGAGACTGACCATTCAAATAATGTGGCGATATACACCCTAGATATCATAAATAACTCACACTGTAAGAATCATTCCATAAAAAGTGGTAAAAATGTTTTAACTTTCTGAGCAACAGTGTATATACATATCAAACCCTTGTGGCCCAATAATAGATCCCTGTGGCAACGAATAGCGCAAAATGTGGTCGTCCAAAAGAGTACCCTCGATCGAAACGCACATTCTACTGTTGAACAGGTAGGATTTTAACCCAGAAGTCACAGCAAGATTGAAAACACATACACCTGTCATCCTTGGAATTTTTTGGTCGATGCAAAACTGAAGAAGTTGTACAGGGAAAACGTCATACACATCTTAATTGAAGGTTTGATCCCTTGTGGAAGAAATTTGTAATTTTATAACTTTTAACCGTAAATGGACAGTAATTACAACACCGTGGTCTACGGGACACTGTGATACAAATATTCGCAAAGATACAAAGATCAAAATGCGACGTTAGAATTAATTGCAATTTTGAAAAAAAATAGGACATCGTATTGATCCACACAAATAGTTGTTAAAATCACGAAATGTACATTTAACCCTAAAGAACGTCGTATTTAGGAGTTTTTGGTGGGTGATGGATGCGACGGTCTTGCTCTTAACATCATATCATATCATATCATATTTATTTCCATTATCATATACAGTATCATAAAAAATACAAAGAAACAGATACATACAATGACATGGAGGAGGTGGACGAAAGGCCAAATAAAGGCCAGAAGTTGAACACCCCCTATTTATATATTGCACACTAGTAAACAAAAAATACTTTAAATTGAAAAAAAAAATATACAAAATTCTCATTACACACACACACTTAACACACAAGACAAACACATGCCCCAAAATTATTATTCATAATTTGATAACAAGTTTGATTTATACAGGGTTTTAAAATGCTTGACTGATTTTGAGTGTACAAGCGATAGAACGGCTCAACTTTTCATCACATTTTAAATGCCCTTATTATAAACTATTCACGGAAAAAGCTGTAGTCATCTAAAAATTAACAAACCGTTCACTTTACGTTACCACATCTTGACAGTGTGATTTCTCCCGCTCCCTGAGGTATTGTCTGTGTATTTTCAGTTGCTATAACTAGTTCAGTGCGAACACACACGATAAATGGTTAAAGATACGCTCCAGGAAAAAATAGCTTGGCAATACCGCACCCCTATATCCTTCTTCTGGAAATAAGTCTTGAAGCGGTGGAAGTGAATTGTAAAGTTGATTCAACTGTTGTTATTTTGTTGTCGCAAATCCTGCAAAAGTTTTGAGTACCGGTTACACTCCAAATTAAGATAATTAATTGATATATTTTCATTGGTGTAATAACGTCAGCGTAACTGCGTAAGATGGGAATACAATAGTACTAAACTACTAGTTTAAGATTTAATCAATGCCAGTTGTGATTAATTAACTTCCCTTAATGTTAATCTTTGCTTTTGCTTAAAATTCAATTACTGAATACCATAATATCATATTCATTTTAACTCTCGGAGCTGTTCACGTCGTTCCCATTTCAAAATGCTTCATTTTTTCCCTCCAAAATTCCAAACTTCTGGATTTTCTTGGCCATAAATGGAATCAATGTGAAATATGTACTCCAATGCGTACAAACAAGCCTAGTCTTAGATCAGTGTTTTTTTCTAGATAATGTGATCATTTGCGATGACATATCAAGAAACGTGAAGGGAGTTAACACGAAAATCCCCGTTGGAGAAACAGTTCATCCACTTTAATATTAATACCTTAAGACTTAGTGGACTGGCGAACAAGGAGTCCACTAATTGTGTACTGTAGGCATTACAAAGGACACAATGGCATGAAAAAATATTCGAACAAAATGAAATGGACCCTTAAAGGTGCAACGAGAGATTTCAAATAACAGGTGTCCTGAAAAAATATGAAAATTCTGATTTTGGCACTGGTGTAAAGCTTTATATCAAAAATATCACCATCTGTAAGGATTAAGCTGAGAACTGCTTCTTTGGTACAAAAATTGTGAAATTTCTAATTTTGTATAGAAGCAAATACGAAATTCAGCCTATGTTTTCTATTGAAATATAAGCTTATAAAAATCACCTTTTATTTTCACTTTTAAGACATTTCTCTACCAAAATACAAGGTAAGAAATCTTCTCAGTGTCTAATCTATATGAAATCACTACATATGACACCTTACATGGATGTCTCAAAATCTCTCGTTGCACCTCTTAATCACTTCCACAAGTGATTTAAAAACAAGTTGGACGTTTACATCGATCTGCAAAAACAGTAAAAACAGCAAGAGTTTGTTTCCAGTTCGTGGCAATTCCTGCTACGGAAAATCAAGGTGTTGACATCTCTGCCAGAATTTACAGTGTATTTAGCATGTTTTTGACACAATTCAAAAGCATTCATACCTGGATTCAGAGATTTTACATCAGGCTTGTAGTAAGATATTGGAAGGTTCGAAGGAGAATAACATTAGTTACTTTTCCCTTTTTTACAAAATGTAAAATTACAAATCCAAATTAGTTCAAAATTTGTGAAAGTGATTTCAGTAAGGGTCCATTTCATTATGTCTGAATATTTTGACATGCTATTTTTATTTCGGCCTTCTATCTGATATGCTGCAAAAATGATAGTAACATAAACACTGAAAAAAACCTAGTTCAGATGGTGTCCTGCGTGACTAGTTGTGCCGGACTAACTTGGGCGACTAGTACTTACTAGTCACCCGACTATACTTTGATCAGGACCAAATTGGCGGGAATTTTTTTGAATTTTATTACTACAGCAACATAGGACCCTCCTTTTAAACGTTTCATATTTGCATTACATTTAAGGCAGACAATGCAAGTATGTAACTTAACTTATGTAACTTAAGCTAAATAAAGATTGTCCGAGTTGACAAAACAAAGTTCTTGGGTGTGTTGATAGATGAGAACCTTACATGGAAACATCATATTGATGCTGCAGCGTCAAGGTAACATTTTCACGAATTTGTATGCTCAACAGCTTGGGGTGGGGGGGGAGCATGGAACCCCCCCTCCTTCCTGCCCGAGCGTATTCTACGCTCCCTCTATTGTACATTAATTCTCCCTTATCTAAATTATGGTGTAATCGCTTGGGGAAATGCATGTAAAACGTACTTGGATAAAATTTTCAACCTTATTTTTTTTTTTTTCAAAAACGTGCCCTAAAATAATATCACATAGTCACTTCCGATGCCATTCTGGCCTTGGTTTTGCCCAAATTTACAAATTGTTAAATATATATGATATGTATAATCTAGAATTGGGGTACATTTGATGTACAACACTACAACCAATATGCTACCAAAAGTATTTGACCATATTTTATTCAAACGGATCAACATTCAGACTAAAAAGCATCACACACGATTTGCCAACAATTATAACTTGACTAAGAATAAACTACCTTTTGCCTTCAACTGTTCGTTCTGCTGGACCGATTCTCTGAATTCATTGGATGATATATTAAATTCGTAAATGCTGTGGTACATTTCCGAAGCAATACCAAAGTGACTAATTTTGAATTATGATTAATTTCATTCTTTTAGATCATTGCTGTGTGCTTGTCATGAGTGATTGTTATGAGTATGTAGAGTTATGATCTGTGTTTCTTTTTGATTCTTTGTTTTTTTTATTTTTAGGGGTGGACGGGTCTGGCTCATTTGGCCTTTTGTTCATCTCACCATGTTGTATTGTTTGTTCCTTTTAACTCTGTATATATTTTTGCATGGAAATAAAGATTATTTATTATGATTATTAACGTTTAAGAAAGGGCTATTTTTGTCGTAACAACAAAAGCCAAAAAATTAAGGCCATTTTGGAAACTGGTCAAGTATAGTCATGCGAAAGTAACCCCGTTAGTCTGTCGTAAACTGCCCCAGACACCCAGACACCATTGGACTAGGTTTTGTTTATACGGAAGGTATAAAGTCAATTTCACAGAAGGAATTTCAAATGAATGTCACAAGTTCTTAATGGTAAGTGTTCAAGCGCCCTCTTTCAGTTTGCTTCACTGGCAAAATCTCTATGGTAGTGGACACACTAGCTAGAATATCGAAATGACTGCACTGACTGTAGTACCAGAAGTTTGTAAGTTGCACGGCCGCTTGGGATTACTATGCCGTAAATATGGGTGACAGATGAAGAGGAGATCGGTGACTCGTTATTCCGTTAAAACACACAGCTTGTATTGCGCACCATGACCACAAAACCCCAAAAAACACAGCAACGGAGTTATAACTTATAATAGAGGAGCTGATCAAAAATGTTATATAGCTATAACCTTTACCTATTGCCGTGTACATGAGCAGGGCGCAAACCGTTCATGTGAGCGCAACAAAGTCGTATCTACCTGTTCATGAGGTAAAAGGAGAAGCATTTCTTTTCATTAAGTTGTGAGTGTTCGAATGAAAAAAAAAACTTTTAACGCACGATGAAAATGTATTTTTTAAAATATATATGATATGTTTAATCCCACTTAAGTCGACTAATTAAGAAGTATTAGCTAAGTAAAGTGGCGTAACTACACACAGGATTTCCCGTGTGCAACAAATTCGTATCCACCAGTTACGACTTTTTGGCACTCAACTGAAATTCTTTTTTTAGTGCAACAACGTCGTATCTGCACCTAATGCATATTTATCCTAATAAATTGAGCCTTATGCAAGAAGCATATGTTAAATTATGCGCATTCATTTCCTTTTGTAAACTAATTAAGTATTGAGCGTAATATTGAGTGGAAGAAGGTCGTAACTAAATTTTGATAAATTATTAAGGTTTTTGGTGCCAAAATTAGCATAAATTTGGTCCAAAATGAAAATACACTTTTGTCAAAAAAAATTGGGTAATTTTTATTTACACACCTTTTTAAAAACAATCGCTTTACGAAAAATAAAATGGCGTATCTACATAACTATTTTTTTTCCGTGTAGTGCATCAAAGTCGTATCTACCAGTTACGACTTTGTTACACTTAACAGAAATTCAATTTTGAGTGCAACAAGGTCGTATCTACACCTAAATAAACCTATTTAGCCTAATAACTCTGCAATAAATTGAGACCGTCACTTGAATAAATGTATGTCAAATTACGCGCAATACTATATAAAAAACTCAATGTCGTCAAAAATGTCAGTTACGACTTTGTTGCACTCACATGACGAGACATGCTGGCTTTTGTGCGCATTTAAAATGACAATATTGACGTTGTATGCGTATTGGAGTGTTTTGTTGTAGGCTAAGTAGGTGGTTTGTGTGCTTTGAGGTGCAATGATTATGTGGGCATGCTAATACGTGACTTGCAATCAAGCCGCCAAGTATCATGGGTAAACCGCATTTTCCATTTTTCACTTTCAGCCCACAGACTTGCTGCGCCGAAATACCGGGCTATGCCGAAACGCCCGGTCTTTCGGCAGATGACCTTGCCGTACGGTAGGGGTATCTGCCCAAACGCCAGGTGTTTCGGCAATTATTCATGCCGAAAATGCGGGCTACGTCATTACCCTGCCGAACGGCAGGGTTACTTGCCGAAACAATGGGTTATCCCAGTAGTTTGGCACAGAGGGATCCTTATTACAGCGTGCGGTTGTTGGATGTAACTAAGTTCTTATGTCAATTGGCTGTACGGACACAGGATGACACGAAATAGGTGTTCAGTTGACTCAGCTCGTACGACAGGCTAAAATTAGCTTTAAACTAATAATTTTAGGGCCCGTTCATTATTTACAGGGGGGGGGGTAGAAATTGAAAGATGTGTTTGGAAAATTGCATAACCCCCAATGTAAAGTTATATAGGCCCTATTTCATAGAACCCATACACCTATCGGCCATCCCACACACACAATTAGGTACATCATATGATTTACTGCTGATATGCAGATAGGTGCTTGGTTTACTGAATAATAAATTTAACATGACCCCCCCTCCATGAGAAAAAAAAATAAAATCACATAACCCCTTTTTTGTCAAGTAGAAAATCACATAGGTCTAATCCCAATGTTTGTACTCACGCACCGGACCCTAATAACCAACCCCTAACCTAATTCCTAACCCTTATCTTAACCCTAGGTCATATAGGCCCTATAACCCCAACCTAAACCTAACCCGCGTTGCAACCGGCCTAATCAATAAAGGGCACCTTTACAATGGGAGCCATATATATCAATGCATAGGCCTATAACGTATACATTGTTTCCGAATTCGGCTACCTTGCTAAACGAACGTTTAGCAATGGGTCTTCATGGGGTCTATGTGGGTGCGTTTGGCGTTACAAGATCGTATTTACGTCTACTATTACATACATGCTGGTTCCTAAATTCCAAAAGACTGATTTTTAATGAGTTTCATTGTAGAATTGTCCATAAAATCACGAAAAATGCGTAAACACGTGCTCTACACATCAACAGCACGTTATTTCCACTTCCCTTCTCCTCTGCCGAATGTCCCGATACTTCGGCAGTTCTGAGAGGAGGGAACTTCGGCACCCGGGTGTTTCGGCACAACAGACTCTACCAAATCTGCGTTTGCGATGCTAGAATAGCATGTACGCTGCTGATTGACTTGATATTTGATTTTAAGAATTACTAGTGAATAGCCTTTGATCTCTTTATTAAAGGGTGGTGACCCAATCGACACCGCGTCCCCCCCCAATTTAACAACAACCCATACACCCCATAAAAATTGAGATTTGGTCTCATTACCCCAGTGAAATTTTAATGTAGCCCTAAAATGTTTCCTTTCGATGTGCCATAAGTGAGACTTGGAAAACAAACAAACCAACAAACAAAAAACACAAACAAACAACCAACACACATAAAAAACCCCACAAATTTTGAATTTTAGGGAAGAACGGGGTTAAATAGTGAGAGATTATACAATTTCTTTCAAAACATGTTGAAAAGATGGTTTTGGGTGACATCAAAGCTGAGATATTTCGGGTGAGAAGCAAGTCTAAAGAGTACGAGGTTGTGGGGAGTTGTTTTTCTATATTAGTAATTTAAAATAAATACGTTAGCACTAAATATGGTCAAAATGCAAAGTGTTTGTTTTAAATTTGGCGAAAAGGTCAAGTCATTGGCCTAGAGTGGATTAAATCTACATTATCTTGTCGTAACTTGTCTGTTTTTAAATATCTTTTCATTTACTAACTCTCGCCCACCTCTGGGGTACCATTAGGGAATCGCATGCCCTTCCTGGATCTCTCTTCACCCGTCATCTGAGGCGAAAGAAAATGGATAACTGTACCACTCGCATCAACAGTATTTCTACGTCTTCTCTTTTCTACTTCTTTCTTCCGTTTTAAAAGAATACAAGTCGTTCTACACATGCACTTAATAGAATAATATTCTGCTTTTGCTTACTTTTATACCACGTGTGTCCCGTACACAAAAATTGGTATGATGGGTGGGACGTGGCGGATTTAGGGACGCACCATTAGACTTCAAGGGGGGTTGAAGTTTGGGTGAGGGGCAAGTTTTTTTTTTCGTTGGCTTTGAGGCAATTTTTTTTTTTTTTTATTTTTTTCTTTTTTTTTTTCTTCTTCAAGTCAAAGGCTGGATTTTTTTTGGCCTACTTGAGGACGTTGTTTTTTTCGCGTAATAAGGTGGCGGGAAAGTTTGTTTTTTTTTTTAATGGAAGCGTTGGGAAAGTTTTTTTTTTTTTTGCTCATATGGTGGGTGAAGTTTTTTTTTTAAGAAAACTTCCAAACTTCCCCCCCCTTTAAGTCAAAGGTGCTCCCTTAAGGAACGGGGCCCTGTGAGCAGATTAATGTGGGGCCCTTCAGCGCGATCCAGGGAGGGGTCGCGCGCCCCCGGTAATGCTCCAAATCTTTGTAAAATCAGCCCATTTTGGAAGCTTTGGACAAGTTTCAAAGCCTTTCATCCCCCCGGTAATAATTTTGACGTTTTTCAAATCCTGGATCCGCCAACTGCCCGTTAGCTCAAGAACAACGTAATCTTCGCAACTTTAGTGCGCCTAAGGTGTGTCCGAGGGCCCTTGATAGCAAAGTGTTAGGGGGGCCCTGTCAGCATGCTGCTTGACACTGCTGAATCTTAGAATCCCCACTGGGGGGGGAGCTTGATATCAAAAACGATTTTCACTCTTAACATCACTATTGTTACAAGGATTCATATAAACACCTGATGGCCAACTCAATACCTCAATACATGAGTGAATGCCGTAGCGCCCATTGTGGGGTTAATTTATACAGAAACATAACACCAATCTATTTTAATTTGGCAATCCAGAAATATAAACATTATTGTTCAGAATTTAGTATGTCGTTTTTGATGACATCAATAAAATAAGCTATAAATAATCACACTACTTGTTTTTAATTTTATCTTGATGAGACCTCCATGTTGAGGTGTAAAAGATTCACTGGTGCTGTAATATAGTGCTACGCTAAACGTTGTGTTCTGCAGGGTCATGAAGATTTGCCTGATATGCTGTCTTGCTACAAATTTCATTCAAAAGTTTACACGAACAGCAACTCTACGGGGGCAGTAGAAATCAGAAGCTGGACTTTCTCGTAACCCTAAGTACACTGGGGCCGAAGTACCACAAAACAATTTGCGCTTATCGTTTCTTCTAACCTCAAAGGCCTGGGACGAGTGTAATCATATATGCCTCGCGTCCAACATCCTCTGCAAAGAATTATTTCAATCTTGTTACACTTTTTTCCTCCTTATTCAGCCCTGCCCTTTAAGGGGCTATCACCTGCGGTCGCCCACCTTCTTTGATAAAAATAGTGTGTACTGTGAGGCGCAAGAACTTAGTTTTAACGTGAATTGTTGGGAAGCGAAGCTGACACAATGGTCAGTGATTGGGGCAGAAATTTGTCTAGAATAACATACTAACAGTCTCCCCCCGTAAAATCCATCTTTGTGCTTTTGTCGAAATAAGGGTAGCAAAGTTTGTACAGGGGTACCATTACAAAATATTAGAATAGGTGCGGCCTTAAATGTGGTGTTCCAACTGTGATTTGTCATGGTGGGGTCCAAAGGGATCAATAAAATGTATATTTGTGCCGCTAGCTAGTGCGAACAACCATGTAGTTAATAGTGTGTAATCCGACCTAAATCATTCAGGTCATCCTGGGGGTAATGTGTTGTCAAGATGATCCAAGTTTCATTGAACCAGATTCGATAATTGCTGGTCTCGTATAAATCATTAAAAACAAAAAATGATCTGGTGTCAAATCTACCTAACATTGATTCAATCTTACATAACAGCTGTGTCTGTGCGAAAAACAAATGGAGAACAGTACATCAGAAAAAAATTGGTTAAATATGAATTTCCTAATAAGTCTCTCTTACTTGGTATAATAGTAAAGCAAAAGACCAGGCTTTCCAATGGTGTTGTTTCATCTTATTTGGCTTTTGTAATCACAGACATTAATCACTTAGTGGCGATATAAACTCAAAAAAAATCGATTTTGTGCCACTTTTTTTATGCATGGTCAGAGTTGCTTCGCCCAGTTAGGCCATGCTGTTTGGAACCTTACAAAAGATTGCAACTTGACAAGAAAAACAACAACACTGATTAAAGTAAACACAAGAGTCTAGTTTTTAATCGACCCACGTTTTAATAATCAACATAATCAGTTCAATGAATAAATATCTTCTTTTCATAAATAATAAGCATACAAATATTCATTTGCACGGCAATGAAATGGAACTTTGAATTTATTACAAATTGGGTAACGGGGGTTAAAATCATGCCAGAAGGATGTGAATGTAATTGCAACCAATAAACACTCTAATCCAAAGAAATGGTTTTAAAAATATTCCACTATCTTTTTTGCATTTACTAATTGTTGAAGGCAACAAAAATTGAATTTGGAAGCAGTATCAAAGTTTTGGTATGATTTGCGTTTCATGTATTTCAAGACCATAAAACTCTCTCCTCCAGGTTGCTCTAGTTTCATGGTTCTCTTCTAAATTCTAACAAACAACAGTATGTCGATTATTCACTTTATCTTAAAGCCCCAGAACTTACTGGACATAACTTCCAACCATTACGTAGCTGTTTCGTATCTTCTTAGAGTTTCTTTATGAAGTTAATCCCTTTTTTTAAGATTTCATATCATGTTCAAGTGTGAATACTTATTTTTAACAAAGGTTCTCACCCACCCGGTTTTCACTCGACCAGAAGTGGCACAAACTCAATTTTTGTGTTCCGTCAGTAAACTGGAAGTATCCTCCTCGATTGAAACAAGCAAATGAGATGAAACAAAAAATCTGAAAAAGCCTGGTATTTGTTATCTTTAATGTGATATACAAAACGACGTACTTAGGTATAGATATATATGAAAAAAATCGGGTTTTGATTGGTACCATTTTTTTTGAGACAGGCTGGTTAAGAGCAGAAGATGACCCCCATAGAGGCCTGTAGAACCCCATCACACTTGGCCTGTAATTTTTGCAAGTAATGACCATCACCTGTTTAAATGTTCATTTGGTGTTCATGTACAACTAGATTAGAAGTTGACACATCTGTCTTTCAGAAAATCCGACCATTCTGAAAATTTCCCCCAGGGAGACCTTGAGCCTTTTTTCCCATATAGTTATTAAACTAAAAGCCATAGATAGGGCAAACTATACCTTTTTTTAATCCTTGGGACATGACACAATGTTTGGAACACATTTAAGGACAATTGAAATATTTCGTAATTTTACCCCTGTCCAAACTTTGCCCCCTTATTTTCTGAAAATGCACAAGAGGATTTTGGGGACTTTTAGTATAATATTCTAGACACATTTCTGCCCCAATTCTGACTTTTCACTTGTTATCAGAAATTTCCACTTCTATTGTTTTATTTTAATTAATACTCTTGGCCTTATTTGTCTTTGTGTCAGATCAAGGAGAACTTTCTCACTAAACAACAATGCAGATGTCTGCTCCGTGATTTTTGAAAAGTGGCAAAAAATTACAATTAAGGGAATTATTAAGGGATTAAAAAAATAGATTAGTCAATTATATACGCCTGCGGCGCAAAACAGTTTATCAAAGAAACGATAGATACACATTTATAGGCCTCGGCGCAAAACAGTTCTCTAAGATTTATAAATCTGGCCTTTCCCTGCGGCCAAACAGTTACTAAAAATTTATAACATTTGCGATGCAAAACATTTATCAAGAAAATTTATCACATCGAAACCGTTATCTAAGAAAATTTATACATCGCACAATATTATTCGTCATTGGGTTTTAACACGTAAAAATGAATCCCTGACGAAATTTTTTTTGAATTTTTTATATGTTTCATCAAGCAACATTTCTCAATCGAACCGTAACGTTGGAGTCAACTTTACTGTTAAGGGTAGGGCTATTTTTTATTTTTTTTAATTTAGGAATAACGGACAAGGATGATGTCGTCTTGTTGTCTAAGGGAAACGACCCGTCATCGCCACCATCAAGGGCCCAATTTGTGTTTTGCAGATTAGAGTACTGTGCAATTTGATATTTTAGGTACGTTGCTATATTGAAATGAGGCTTGGCCTCTATTGTCTGCATATTCCAGACTTATAATTAACAGCGGACAAGCGGCCCTCACCTCAAATGACAGCACACGCACGGGGGGGGGGGGGGGGGGGGGGGGGGGGGGGGGGGGGTTGGACACGGTCTGCTCTATTTGGGCATTGGGATTTTCCAAACGGTAATTTGGGGAACTGCTACGTGCATTTACTATGGCAGTCTCGGTCTCAGTGGCATTAAAAATCATCTCTTAAACTTTGTTTCAAAGATCTTAGTAATATCATGATATTAAACATCCCTCGGGGTTTAGTGGATTAACCCCGCTCAAAATAGTGTATGCCATAACGGTCATGTTAGATTAAAAATTCGTGACCAGGCCTAGTCTTAGTCAAGTCCCTGTGTGTCACCGTTCGATATGCTATCAGAGCGCCCTCCTACCATTAAGTCTTTTGAAACAGACTAGCACCCGGAGTTGATGGCCGTTTTGAATTTGCTGTTGCTGTTAGGTTGTCATGTCCTACCCCCCCCCTGCACACGCAATAGGAGTCTTCCATTTGGGGCAGACAATTTTTAGGTAAATTTTAATTGGCTCATTCGTTTGTAAAATAACAAAGCAAGATCGTCCCACAGGAATGTTCTCAAAAGTCAATGATTTAAGGGGGTTGCGATAAAATGAAGAGTAGCACCGAGAATGAAACACTCCCCCCCGCACGAGGCACATTTATCCTTTGTAAATAAACTCAAAGCTTCTCAAAATCGATTAATTAAAAAATACCCAACTTAAATTAAAATTCAAGATTAATGTGTTCATAGTTGCGTGCAGACAGAAGACATGAACTAGTGCATGGAATTCCTCCGGGTCCAGTATCGCCTGTTATATTTGTGCTACTCTTAGTTTTCCTTGAAATAGGCATCTCCGGAATGCGAACTACAAACCCCTTCATATCATTCGCAAAACAACCCCTTAAACAAAGCAATCGGATTGGAGTTTGTAAGCTAGCTGTGGTAAGACCTGGTAGTAGATTTAAATTGTATTCATTCGTCTTCGTTAATGCCGATATTTTCCAGCAACAAGCAACAAGTAGTTGGTCTGGTAAAGCTAAAAACGCGCAATGTTGATAACAGCCTGCATGACATAATACCAATATTAGTGAAGAACATCAATCACCGGGAATGTCATTCAACTTAATACATTTTCTTGAGATATCCATTATCTCTTGCTCGTGCGAGCAAACCTCGACCCAAATTGAATGAACTAATTCCTCCGTTTTCCCACTTCAGCGCTATGAATACAATGGGGCCCGTCTTTTTAAAAGGTCTTCTGGCTTCACCTAAATGTGAATTTCTAGTCGATATGACTTACACTGCTCAATCGTAACAATTTGAAAATTTCTCTGATCCATATGTCATCAAAGGATGTCGTTCTCCGTTCAGCAGAGCTGTGACATATTCCTAGAGTATCCAACTCCATCCATCTCATTATTTGCCTTCTTAATTTGTCTGTGGATAAGTCAGATCTGCAATCTCGACAAAAAACACGTCCTGAACCGATTTCAAAATCAATTGAATTCTTCTTTAATTAGTCCAGAGTATTTCTATTTCCTTGGCATCGAAACAGAGTTGTTGTGGATGTCACCCTTCATTTCAGCTTAAATTACAGCTGCCTTGTTCCATAGGCGTACAGAGTAATCTGCAAAATGTGTAAGCGATGACATAATTGTACTACGAGGTCCGCGGTAAAATCTGTGCTACAACCTCTCTCTCTCTTTCTTTCTATCTCTTTCTTTCTCCCTTTCTCTCTCCCTGTCTTTGTTTCTCTCTCTCTCTCTCTCCCCTCTCTCTATTAGTCTAGCAGATTATATGGGTTCCCATGTACCCCCTTAAAACTAAATTTTAACATGATGTTTAGAATTTTTACGAAATCTTCTTAAAGAACATCTCCTATTGTTCTTTAATGTTAAAATGACAATTTCCAGGAATATTTGGGTTTCGGAAAAAATATCATTACAAGGAACAAACAACGGTGTTTGTTGAGTTAGATTTGAAATTTAAGCCCTCTTATATTGTCTTCACAACTTTCATGTACCTTAACGTGTGATCGAATTACTATCTACACCGTATTCGTGAAAACACATGAATGTTACATGACTTTGAAATTGGTACATGTATTATTTGCAGAGGTTAAGGGTGTCGCAGAACATGTTACTGATGAGAACATAATACAATATTTTGCACTTCAATTGATGAGTTATCAGTTTTAAAATCTATTGGTTCGGATGATAAGGTTTTTTAAATATGGCCTATTTGACTGTTTTTTTGAAAGTGCTACTGGGAATGCTACGACGTATGACCTGCCATGCAGGATTCACACCAGTAAATAACAGTAGAAACAGAAGTAAGTCCAGCCCCTGCTGCAAATAATGGTGTTTTTTAGCGGACTCTCACATAAGTGTACCTTAAACACTGTGAGAAATGGCAAGATCTGGGTTGCAAATTATGGTTGCTATCAATATTAAGTATAACATCTGTATGAATATAAAAAAAGTTGACATTGACACGTTATTTTGATCCGACAAACCAATTTTAACCGTATTCTTACAGGGAACACCGGACTGAAAAAAAAAGTGCTCTGACCTCCAGAGTCCACGGTGCATGCTAGTCTTTACGGTCCAGTAGCTCGAAAATTTTGGTGATAACTCCCGACATTTCATTATTGTTTGGGTCACCATGTTTTAAAAATGATCTTAAAATCACGGCGTTTTTGTATGTTAGCCGGGACTCAAAACGTGCAATCACCGTAAAAAGTGACCTCGAAACGTGCAAATACTGTAAAAAAAACGTGATTTCACTGTTGTGAGTCCCATCGCCAGTCACACCTGTTATTTTAAATAACAATTTTTAACAGTGTAGGAGATGTGATGATCTTCAAGCAGAAGAATGTTAAGGCTTTAAGGTCTGAAGAGTTCCATTGAGGAGAAAATGAAGTTTTCATCCGCCCATTTTGTCCATGAACGAATGGGGCTGGTATTACCGGTGTGAAACCTACACGGCTGTCCCAAAAAAATTTAACCTCGGGATAAAGGCATTTTGTAAAAAACTTAAAGGTAATGCATGGGTTTGGGCAAGCCTGTTCAAGCCAAACCATTAAGCTTTTAATTGCCGTTATTTCATTCGAATCCGATATGTAGAACAAATATATACTTCGTCAAAAGGAGAGAGCAAAATCGTATTGGTCCGATCTGCATTGGTTGCATTTGTAAGATGCGACAACCTGATTTTGCAACATATTCAAAATTGGAACTATTGAATGACTATTGCACCTACTGAAGCCATTGCAATCCCCTTTGAAACGTCATTATGGTCACTAAATTGTAACATTGTCTTTATGATCAGCAATACTTTGGTGTAATGTTTTTCTAAATTCAATCAATCAGTTCAGTTTCATTAGCCGGACTAAGCCTTATCAACATCAAATCTTTCACATTAGAGAATTTCTAAAACCAACCAGTGGTGACCGTGTGGTCTGGTGATGAGCGCTCGTCCCCACTGCGGCCCACGTGTTGTGCCCTTGATTAGGCGCTTTACCTCAAATTACTTCACTCCACTTCCACCCCAGGTGTATAAACGGGTACCAGCATTGTTCAATACTGGGAAAGTAAACATTACTCCTGTGCGGGGGAGTGCGAACCCCCACAGGCAAAAATAATATTGAAGGAGTCCTGGCCAAACCTAAGGAAAGAAAGATGGGCACTCCGCGCACGAGCGTGCTCGGCACGACAATTTACTTTTGTTACAGGGCGTACTTTTTAAACAAACCAAACAAACAAACAATCAAATGCTTTCAAGGAAACCTAAGACGGGTCGTAGACAAATTAACTCAAAACTCGCAAACAAACAAACAATAAAGACCAACAGGGACTAGGCAGGCGGAATTGGAAATAAATTAAGACACCATTGACAGCCCAACGACCCATAACTGATCTGAATGAAAGACTCTCACCAACATCTCTCTTGTTAGCGTGAGCCTTTGTTGGTAAAATCAACGAGGACGCTTGGTAAAACCCATTTACAAGGAATCTCGGGAATCGACCGGTTCAAAAAACTACGGTTGCCCGCGCTTCGTCGCTCGGGCAACCGATAGCCCTTATTTAGATGGGTGAGCGGTCACTAAACGGGTTTGACCCACTCGTCACATAACCCAAACTTCAGAGACATTATTTCCCATCTTCTCCTTTGCCTTTTGTATTCCCAAATGTGCTAGGTCAAGAGCTGTCAAGATTTAGGCCCCCTATGTCAACATGCCTATAGCCGGCCATGTGAACATTGCTACCAATGTTGCGTGCACGCACTCCCAAAGACGCCCTCAGTTGCGGTCTTTTGTGGGAAGAAGTTACGTAAATCGTGACTTTCACTTTTGGGGAAATCATGAAAAATCAGTCGTTTTGGGCGCTACCCGCCGATCGGGATGTAATTCTTCCCGGACCGTGCTGACCTTCTCTAAGGGCGCCGAGAGGACCAGCTCCATCGATGGATTCACGCTACTCCCTTATTACCAGTCCAAGGGGTTGAACGGAGGGGGGGGGGCCTTTAAGATGATGACACTATGTTAGGCTGTTAACACATTGTTAACCAATGAGCCTATATATTTTTAAATTTTAAACTTGTCGCTAATAATCCAAAGATCCCCATTTTTCGCATTTGAAATCTTTTCACCCAAAGACTTTATACTCTGTTTAGAAAATGTTGACAAAACTGATCACCCAAGACCCCCTTTTTTAACATTTAGCAAAGTTAATGGTCAATTGGCCTGCCTTTCACCCATGAACCCCAGCTTTGACACATTCCTATCACCGAATGCCCCAATAGCTTTGAAAACACCAGCTCTAAACCCATGCATCTCACTTTCATACGTTTTCCCGATCGGAAGGTTGATATTCGATTTTTTAATGGCGCTTCGTGCAAATACAAAAAATAGTATTTGAAAGATATTTTCGAACTGAAATTATAACCAAATTGAGTATTGTGCAAATTCTTACCCTTCCGTGGCAACAGAGCTTATAGATCCTGAGATGGTGCACGGCTTGTTATATACCTTTGCTCCTGTTGCTCATTTTGTATCCGTTCCCCTGGCAGTGCCGGCGCCATACTTATTATTTTTTTGTTTTTGAAATTTTTTGGGGGAGGGGGAATAAGTGAAATATTAGGAGAAAACAATCCAAAATTTGGCAGATTTGCAACAAATTGGTTGCCAAAATTTGGTGATTTTTGCCGAATCGCTGATTTTTCAAACAATTGTCATTTTTCGTCTGGGGGGGGGGCACCCCAATGTCCCCCTGGCGCCGCCACTGGCTGGGACAACATCTCAAGCTAGGCTGGACCATATTGATAGTGTTAGGTTTTTATTCATCTCAATGTTAAAGCAACGGCACAATTTCAGAAATGTATATTTTTTTTTTGGTGTTGTCCAAAATTTTAACTAGACGTAGCAATTAATGCAAAATATCTTCTGCAAAAATCCTGTGCGTGTACATCCATATCGGACTTGCCTTCCAAACTGACTAATACCACATTTTAGGCCTAAAATGATTATGTGATGTCATTATCCTCATTCGACCTCGACCGCCTTTCTTGCGCATATAGTACAACATTTTCCATTGACGGGAGTGTCCGGTCATTCTTGCATTCCAGATAAATATGTTTTGTGATGAAGTTAACGCCCGACCAACATGATAAATTAATGCAGGCCGTTCCTCGATTATTTTAGCTGAATGGCCAGAGAATGCTGAACATTTTGAAAGTTCCCACTTGAGGGCTATACACCTGAATTTCTTATTCCTTTTATAGTTTTTGCAGCAAGTGAGGACCAAAAATCATGGTTCCGCCGGATTGGCACATTGGTCGCCTATTGGTGACCATGATTAATGACTGAAACGAAAGGTCTCCGATTATTGCATCAATATCTGATAACGATATGATGAAATTTAGCCAAAATTTTCCAATTTGGCTAAAAGGTCAAACTTTGAATAAAAATAGCAAATTTGTTCACGGTAAAATTCTCTGCATGGTATGGCTATGCATGGTCTTTTTTTCCTTTTTCGGCAAAAACACTAAAGATATGGGTCTTACTTCCAAATTCTCGGAGGCACGTACTAAAGCGTCCGTCCCTACCACCCAGCGACTCACCCCAGGCCATCAAATTTTGTTCAATACTCTTTAATTTAATAATTGGAAATTTAATGTTATTAATTCAAATATATATAGTACAGGATTTTGCTTTAATTCCAAAAGACAGACAAATACTGTATTTCCAAATTATGCTACAGTATTTTGCTGTAAATGGCTGTAAACATGTGAGAGTTACCACATTATGACTAATTGTGCAATTTTCTACACCATGTGTAAACCGCATTTCACGTTTAATGTCACCCTTGTAAAACAGTAGAGTAATGTTGCAGCCATGTTGCCACTGCAAGAACGCAGAAAAATAAAATGCTTAAAAATACACATGATGGTGTTTTTCCTACTGGTGTTTTTCTGTTGGTGCCATTATTTGCAGAACTTTTGAGTAAATATACCAAAATGAAACTCAGCCCGGTTTATGGACACATACTAACTGTATGACAGATAGGATTACGTTACACTCTATAATGTTTGACATGTTTGAAGCCACCCCCTGTTTTGAACATTTCATGTCAGCCTTCATGACGATCATTGTAATAAGCTTCTATTACTTTGTTGTGGCTCGATTTTGTATTTTATCATGCCCCCAATAGTGACACAAGTAAATTGACTTTGCTAACCAGTTACTCGTGAATACCAATTTTTGCTCTAGTAATAAGTGTACAGTACCACCATGGCAATTTACTGACTTGCTCCCCCACGCCGTTCAGGCCTGCACGCGAATAAGTCTTGAGTGAAACAAAAGGTCACGAATTTTGCACCAAAAAGCATTAGTTGATCATTAGGAATCCTTCAAATTAAATAAAAAATACGTATCTAAATCAATCTTGCGTGTTTTGCAGTATGTCCGGCTTGTTTTCTTCTTTCGTCACCAAAAATAACAATTTTACATTGAAAAAAAATAGCACAAAGGTCAACTCACTGGGGCAATGTCATAATTAAGCCCACGAACATGAATAATAACTACGTACCCGGGACGAAGGTACCCTCATATTTAATTAAATGTTACTTATTTACTCTTTGTCACCCACCGGAATTCAATACGCATTAACTACTGTTTACAACACGTTTTTTTTTGCATTTCAATGAATTTATCATCTATCAGCAGTTGGGGGAACAATGTTTAATACATAACCCGATCAAATTGCAAGTCACGATGGGAATGAAAAATAAAAGAAATCACCTGAATCAGACGGTAAACACTTCAACATGGCGGACAACATGGCGACCTCCTTGGTCAACAGTCAGCCTCCAGGGAAAACAACCTGTCGAAGTTCGATCTTTATAGTATAGATACACAGCAAGATCTATTTGTTTTCCCTTTATAGAGGAGGAGCTAGACCCGGTCAAACATCATCGTTTACCCCTCACTACAGAAAAGGTTTACAAACCTTTGAGCAGTATGGACTCTCAAATTGTGGGTATCACTTTTTCAATAGGCCAATTTAAGTTTACACGGGGGCAAATGTTTAAAAGCTCCAATCACGTGACATGTATGCCAATATGTGTCGGTCGTCTGGTCTGAAGGATTCCAAAAATTGTATAGTTGGTACCATCTATGACTCATTGGTTTGGGAGTTATAGGGTAAAAATGACTAAAATGGTAAAAAATGTCAATTTCTATTTGAACAGGGGTCAAATCGGAAGTTGCTCCAATTTTGGTAAAAAATGAAATAAGTGTTCATCTAGCTTAATGTGTCAAAATCATGATTAGTTTGTACCATCTTCAATGCATATTCCATGTTATGCGACAAAAAGGTCATAGGGGCAACATAATCCATTGGTGGTTTGACCTTTTTTTACCCTTATCTCCGTAAGTACCATTTAACATATCAAACTTTAGTTTTTTAGGAGTCCTCTTACCTCAATGCAAATAATTTGCAAGTAATTTAAAATAATCAGATTAACTTTAAAGTTGACCGTACCCCTGTACAACTTGAGATTGATCATTTTTTACCATTTTTTGTAATTTTGTACCCTATAACTCCAAAACCAATGGGCCCGTAGGTTTTACAAACTATACATTTTGGGATCCTTATGATTATATGACAATATGGCATACATTTCAACATAATTGGGGCAATTCAAAATTTGACCCCTGTGTGAACTTATTGGCCCCTAATGAAAAAATTGATGCCACAATTTTAGAGTACTACCACCTATCATGATGTAGAGGGCCATACTAAATACCAAAGTTGGTTACACCCATTTTCTGTAGTGGGAAGAGAAGGAACTCCCTCCAGGCCCCTAGGAATATTCTGCTCCTGCTTTATTAAAGATGAAAAGAGATGGTGTTGTCTGAAGTCAATAGTATTCATGTTGCGTGCAATGCATTTTAAATACTTATGGGACAGATATCGGACAAGTTGATTTTACACTCTCAATTTATTTGATACATATCTTTGTTCTAAATATATGATTGGAATGAAATGTCAATAAAATCTTATGCTATTGGCTTTAAGGAATACCAACAAGACCCAGCGTACTTTTATTTTTAACAAATGCTTTGTCCCAGTGGTAACATTTTTTGGGCGGCCAGTATCATCCGAAAACCAGTCTGCCATTTCGGATGGACTTTTATAATACATATTGAGATGTAACAACTCCTTTTGTAATATTTATATAAAGGAGTTGTTACTTAAAATAATGACTTATTACCGCGACCTTGACTATTAATATTTTAATGCATTACTATGGCGTATTAACAAAGATATGTATCTTTAGAAACAATCTTCTCTGCGTTTAAACCAGGCAAAGTGATCTGGTTTACATGGGTCATATGGTTACGAGTAAATTAATGTCACTTCTTTTATTTAATTCGGAAACGTACCATTATTTGTATCTATTTAGTTAATCTCCGGTTTTGTTTAATAGCAATTATCGTACATGTAATACTTGCGCATTATATTAATGACAATTTCTGTTATTTTTATTATTATCATTATTATTATTGTTATTGTTGTTGTTATTGTTGTTAGTACTACTAAAAGTAATTAATTAGTAAAATTATGATAATCTTATTATTGTTATTGTTTAATTCATAATTGATTGCAATATTGTTCTACTTATATTAATTAATTAATTCATATTCTACTTATTGCAATTAATTACTTGCGTCTCCTAAATTCTTTGTAAAATTGCAGGGTTCTAACTAACAAATTCATATTTTTACTGCAAAGACATTTATATATCACACGAAACGATGAAAGACAGAAAATTACAAACGGAATATCGATTTTAAAAACAAAATATGATAACCCTGACATTTCCATATTATGTTTTCTCAAGCATTAGTCTGGAGATGCTGTAGATGCTATTTTCTTTAAAAACACAACTTTGTAATTTGCAATACTGTCTTTCTCAGCTCACGATATCTATTCATTAGAATCAGCTAGGGTGAATTGACTTACTACCATTAATATATCGAAAATGTCGCCACCTATAACGATGTTTTAAATACGTGCATTTTAAATTATCATTTACGTTGATGTGATCGTTTTATGTATATTTTTATCTTGTAAAATTTGTTGAATACGTATTTAACTTTGTCAATGCTTTTGTAATTTTGATATTATTGTAAATAAATTAAGCCGTGAAAGGGCAGAAAAAAACACACTACGAAATGATGGAATTGATGGAAATTGAGAGGAGGGTGATGTACCTGATTTTTATCACCATCTCTTATTGTTCCTTAAAATGTTAAAACGACAATTTTTGTTTTCCAAGAATATTTGGGTTTCGGATAAAATGTCATTACAAGGAACAAACAACTGACGGTGTTTGCTGAGTTAGAATTGAAATTTAAGCCCTCTTATATTGTCTTCACAACTTACCTTTACGTGTGATCGAATTTCTATCTATGGTATTAATGACAACACATGAATGTTACATGACTTTGAAATTGGTATTATTTGCAAAGGTTAAGCAGAACATGTAACCGATGAGAACATGATACATTATTTTGCACTCCAGTTGATGAGTTATCAGCTTGAACTCCATTGGATCGGATGAAAACGTTTCTTAAATATGGCATATTTGACTGCTTTTTGGACGTGCTACTGAGAATGCTACAAACATGTGCGACCTGCCATATCATCCGAAAACCAGCCCATCATTTCGGATGGACTTTCGTATGTTACAAAGATGTTGTTAATGACGTGTTAACCGACTTTAACTATCAATATTTCATGCCCTACTATGTGCGTATTAGCAAAGATATGTATCTTCAAGAAACAATCTTCTCGGCGTTTAAACCAGGCAAAATAATCTGGTTTTCATGGGTCTTATGGTTAGTAGTAAATACGAATAGACGGAATACTGTTAGTACTTTTAATTTATGCGGAAACGTACCATTACGTGTATCTAGACTTTAGTTATTGGATACTAACGTTCCCCAGCTTTGCAAGCTGTGCAATATTATTTACCGCAATGTAACACTTACATTTATATTAATGATAATTCAAATGCTATTATTATTATTATGAATATTATATTGCTATCATGTACGCTAGGGCGAAATTGGTTTTTGTTATCCACTCATTACGGCGTTAGGGCGAAATATACCTCCCCCCTAACGCCTCCTTTTGTATTGCGGTTTATTCCGTTTTGGATAACAAAGGATATGAATAATAATTTATGCAAATGAAAGATAATCCACTAGAATAACAAAGGATATGAATATTAATTTAAATAATTATAAGACTTCATTATAACCTAGTGAATATTTAAACCTCCTCCTAACTATCATGTTAAAGTTATTATTATTATTATTAGTAGTAGTAGTAGTAATATGATGATTTGAAAATATGAATATTTTTATTATTTAATTCATAATTTATTGCAATTACTCTCGTTGTCATTATTATTCTAATTATTGCATTTAATTGTTAGCGTCTCCTATTTTCTTTCGTATAAAATAGCACTATTCTAACTACCAGATTGATACTTTTAATTAAAAGACCTTTATCACACAAAACGATGAAAGGCAGAAAATCACAAAGGGGATATCGATTTTAAAAACAAAATATGATAACCCTGACATTTCCACATTGTGTTTTCTCAAGCGTTATTCTGGAGATGCTTTAGATGCTATTTTCTTTAAAAACACAACTTTGTAATACTGTAATTCTCAGCTCACTATATCTATTCATCAAAATCAGCTAGGGTAAATTGACTTACTACCATTAATATATCGATAATGTCGCCACATATAACGATGAACACAAAGTTCATCATGCGTTGATGTTTTAAATACGTGCATTATAATTGCATGGCTTCTGACAGACACCGTTTTTATATTAACCAATCAATGTAAGCCCCTAAGAGGAAAAAAAAATCCACCGAACTGGGCTCTACATAAGATTCCACACCACTAAATAGATCTGGTCTGCCACCCTCTGGCCGAAAAGTGTTTAGAAAAAAGGTACAAATGGGGTCAGGTCTAAGTTAAAATTGAAAAATAGTAGAAACTAGAGCTTCCTGGGCCATATTTTGTGTTAGAAATTATTTTAAAGGTAAAAATCAGCACAATATCAAGACAAAAAGGTGTGTGAGGCTTACTACTGAGTAATTACAGTACTAATTTTACACCCATCCCATAGGAATATTTTGACTAGAAGCCACAGTTTCAGAGGAGATCGGAACTCATCGTTGTCTTCATGCTTCAGTAGCTCGAAAACTCCGTGGTCAACTTATGGATTCTTCTTGCTGAATGGGATGCAGAGGTCTAGCAGTCCAAGGTAATGCATAATTTAAGCAACTGAGTCGCTTCGTTAATGAGAAATTTACGTTTTAATTAGGGCCATTTTGTACATAAACCAATGGCAATTTATTTGGTGGTGTGCAACCATAAGGAATATGAGACTCTCTCTTTTCATCATTGTGTACACCTATCATAAAGACATTTATGGTGTGCAAAATATTCAGGTTCAATTAAGAACAATATAAGGGAATAGCCAATCCCCAAAACGTGCCTCCTTTCAGTATGATAATATTTTACACACGTGATGGTTTGGTATGTCTTTGCAAATCTAAAGGTGCATTTTGAGATTCTAGAACCGTTTGTTTTATGGTTCACCAGATATCTTTGAAAAACCCTTATTCGCAAGTTGATTGCGTTTTATTGTTATGTGCGAATGCTTGTATCATATTGTACGATATGCCATGGTGCTATATTTTCACAATATTTTTGTGAATTTCGTTCCATGACAATCGCATTTACATGTCCGATTGGGCACAAATGCGATACTACGTTAACGGTTGAGATGATACAAAATCTCAACTTTTGATTTAAGTCGGCGTGGACGAGGCTGTGAATCGCGAAATGCCCATTTAACCTCGAAATCTCTAAATCAAGGGTCTCCACTTCACGTCATCAAAACTGATATTTTAGTACCAGAATAAAGTTCATATTTTTTCTCATAACCCCAGAACAATTTTAGACCTGATAAAATATTTCCTTTAGATGATTAAAGCAAAAACAGCACATTTTTGAAGAGGGCCCCCAATTTTCAAAATTTGATATTTTTGAAACTATACCTGCGAACGAGAGTGCTAAAAATGCGTATTTATCTTAAAATAAGCGATTTTGTAATTAGAATTGGGATCCCAGATTGTACTTAACGGCAGAGCTGGAAATGCTAAGTTTATGTCCGTCCATGATGAAATATTGCCACCTCAAGAAAATGACTTCTAACTTGACTTGCCTGAACCAATAAAACAATTAATAGATGAACGTAGACACGTACATGGCGCTATTTCCCGGCTATTTTATATTGGAAGGCCGTTTCCAATAGCCGTTGAATTATCTCCGATATTAATTATAATAATTACAAAATTCCTTCGTATGCAACACATAGACATTTTCGATCTTAACCCTTTCGACACGGGCCAATTCTGTATACGTAATATAGCACATAAGTCAGTAGCTTTAGAGATGGCGTCACAAATACTTGCAGGTCATTTGGAAAGCCATCTAAAAAGATTATCAGCAAAGACTAGGCTTGTTTGGACTAATTTAGATGCATTTTTCATGCTGATTCTGAATATGCACTGGAAAATTGATAATTTTGACCTTTTTGAAACAAAATTTGACAAATTTTGATCGTTGAGCGACTAGAGTCGCTTGTCGTGTTCAAAGGATTAACCATTCACAGGTATAGTTTACTTGCCAGTTACCAATGCAACCGTGTAAAAATCTCAAAATTTTTGGAAAATTGGGGGCGCTCTTAAAAAAATGTGCTATTATTGCTTTAAGAACAAAAAGATAATAGCCTCGTCCCCAAATGTGGTCAACATACATACTATTCTATGGGTATTGCGATATACGGTTTTACATACATACATACATAAGAGAATTTATATAGCGCTTTTCCACAGATCAAAGCGCTTTACAACAACAACAAAAATTACAGTAATTCAAACAGGTGAGTCTTAATTTGCTTTTTAAAAGCCTGAAGTGATGGGGCCTCTCTGATAGAGGTGGGAAGTGAACCATACACAGAGAACTTATGATCGCCAATAGTTCTTTTGGTTTTAGGAATACTTAGTCTGGTGGTATCTTTAGAGCAGCGAAGGTTACGTTTGTTACAATCCCAGGTGTTGTACAGTGATATGAGTTTGGACAAATAGGCAGGTGCACAGTTATTTATGATATTCAAACCGCTAGAACAATGCAGCTCAAAATTTGGAATTAGGTATTTTGATTGTTATGGTGCAATACCTGTTAGAAAACGAGATATAAGAAGATGGATGGATGCATGGGATATTGTATAGCTTCTAGCTTCATATCGACCATTTAATTATTACATTTAAATTACGCGGCTCTGTGATCTGGTATAAATGCAGGTTTCGCCCTAATACTGATGATATGTGGCTATTAGTAAAGTAAATACAGATACGCTTACGAATACAAATGAAAGATAAATGTGTAGCCACGCAGAATGGAACATGACTTTTTGCAGTTTATTTGCTGCCATTTGACCGAATAACAACATGGGTAATTTAAAGACAACAAACATAGGTAAATATACCAAAATTCGAAATTACAATTTTTGGAGCAAAAATGTGGTCTACAAACTGAGGCGAATGTGGCGGAGAAGAATGGTGGCCCGGAATGGTGACCGGGTGCCAAAAGGCAGCTTTTACATTGCATGCATTGGCATTACGTAAATCTCAGGTTGGATTTTATAAGCTCTTTACATTTAACATTGTGCAAATTAATCATTCCTTCCACGTTTTCGTTGAATGTAATTACATGTCACACACTGTCCCATTAAAGATTTCCCTGCGCATCTAAAGTGTTATTCAAAACAATCTAATCAACCAAACCAAACGAAGTAAAACAACAACATAACGAATGCCAAAATACAAAACAAGATTGTTTTACATTTGCTAATTGTGTATTATTTCGTCCAAGTAGGCTCACTCTTTGTAGACTACTTTTGTGAATTTGTAAGAAATGGAAAACGCAAGCTTACAAGTCATTTTAGATATGCAATTTGATAGATAAATCTCTCCAATAGCCTTTGTAAAGTAATAATTGACAGATTTCATTAAAACACCACTTGTGGTAATTTGATGTTTGGGAAATAAATTGTGCTTCGAAAAATGAAGCCCGTGTCACAAGTGATTTTGGTAAAAAATCAGATTTGGCTTAGAATCGCTGTATCTTGAACGAAAACATAATTATTAAAAAGTAAAATTATTAAAGCGATACTGATAATATTATTGAACAACTCATGCAATTTGAGCTTGGAAAAAAGTTATTTAAAGCCGCAACGAGTCGTTTATCCTCGTATTTGAAAGAAACAAACAAATAATTACACAAACACAAACAAACAAGAAATTAAGAAACGCAAACAAAACAAACACGGCACATAAAGCAAATAGGTGAAACCTCCCATATGAATAATAATCATCATCATCATCATCATCATCATCATCATCATCATCATCATCATCATCATCGTCATTATCATCATCGTCATCGTCATCGTCATCGTCATCGTTATCGTTATCGTCGTCGTCAAAACATAATTTGAAACAATTATGCAAACACAAACACAATCATCCTCATCATCATAATCCTCATCAATGAAAAAATCAGTGAAGACATTATGTTTTACTGCCTTTGATTTGTTAGTCGATCTGTTTCATTTACGCTGTTTTTATAACATACATGTACATCCATTCTAATTCCACGTTGCTAACATAATTGTACATGTGTATATATTTGCAGATAAACACACTTGCCGAAGGTATTCAAATTTCGATGAAAAGATTAAACTGTCGTATAATGGCCTCGTTCTATTCACTATGGCTCTTATAGCTTTCCGTGCACTACGTTTGCAAATCTTTTGCCTAAAACCATATTCTTGAGACCTTGCCGAAAGTGGGTAAACACCTAGGCGACAATATTCAGGCCAGCTGGGCATACATTGGGTCGAAATCTGTACTCTGGGTAGTTTCACAGATTTTCGATTTCAGCCATTATCTGAGGCATGGTGGCATGAATTATGGTAACCCTTTTTCTTGGCATACAAATAACGTTAA